>JAMPIV010004457.1:0-44086 GCA_024509875.1 Oreohelix idahoensis
GGGTTTGTGTGGGAAGGAGATGGTGAGGTGGTGGAAATATGGGAAATTGTTGGGGTGGGATGGTTTGGTAAGTTGGGGTGGGGTTGGGTTTTTGGTGGTTGGAGTGGTGTGGGTGGGGTGTGTGTGAATTTTTTTTTTTATATAATTTTTGATATTTAGGATTTTAGATTTGTGATAGGCTTTAAGATTAGGTGCAACGGTTGAAAATTGTGGATCTTAAATTAGGAAGGAGGATTGAGGACGAATTATTTTATTATTTAATTAGTATACTTTAAGAATTTTATTATTGTTATTAATGAACCTATGAAGGACAGGAATATGCTGATCCTACACACTAGAATCATTTATTGCACAACTGATAACAAAATGTTGAATATCCTTTAAACAATTAAAGTTGATTGAAATCAAAAGCTTCGATTGAAGATTTGGCTATACACCCGTATAGTGAGTGATGCTCAACCGGGAATCAGCAGCCATTGTGGAATTCGATTGATTTTGGAATTCTACTTATTGTAAATCATTAGCAGAGAACGGGAAAACTTCCTTATTATCAGGTGATGATTGAGAGATCACTATTATAAAGAAATTAACATTATCTTCACAGAGATTTGCTGTAATGTACCTAAAGGAATCTTCGCTAGAAAGAGATCCTGTTTAGGAGTCAAGTTTGAACAGTATTGCTTAATTGACATGCTCGGTCAGTAAGGTCTACTGACTGTATTTATAAACTATGGAAATCTTGGTGTTTACAGATGTTCCATTACCAGATTATTCTTCATGAATGCTAATTTAGGACGGTAGTCCATTGATCAATATTATGCTGTCTATGTCGACTCATGTTCCTGTAACTGTACCCAATCTGTCAAGTGTGTGCGTCCAATTAAACTATTGAAACGACTACAGTGGTCTGCATTGGTGACATAACGTAATGAGTGAATGAGTGCCTTATACGGGTCAACACACGAACAGTCCACCATTCGCCTAACTCATACTTCACACTCACACTCCATATTTGCATAATCCTGCGTTGGTTGAGTTGACCTTTGCTTCCCCTGGAGCCTCCATCACTGGTTTGCGTGAGGAGAATACACAGTTACGATCAAGAAGAAGAAAAAAAAGAGTTATCAACGTGGTAGGCCAGTTTCCTGAGTCCAGCCTTCGCAGTCTACAAAGTGGAAGTCACCTAGTGTTTCAAGAACAGTTATTTTGGCCAAATGTAGCACACATCAACACCAATAGGACAACTATACAGTCGATGTCAGCTTGACCGGTTATGACAAGTGTAACTGTATCTAGGTCACCGCTGTTGACATTTTGCTCGGTACAGGCATTATTTCATATAACAGACAGCGTAGCACGGCAAGTTGTTTATAAGTGGACATCACAGCATTACACAGAACATTGGCAAGCAAATTAACTGTGTTAGCAGAAGTATTGAACTTAGAAGCCTATTTTCATCGATGGATCTTCTTATGTTCTGCTATTGTGTTGAACTTTAATATTTAAGGCTAGAAATTGTAGTTCAATAAAGTGGCAGTTATTTATTTTGATTAAAATATCTGTGCCATTTCTATAAAACAGCCTGCTTTACAACACTCTATCTACATCACAGTTTATTGATGATATATGCATTTATGCTTTATATATATTTATGTTTACATGTTTATATGTAATAGTTATTTATGTCGCGGGCCTGGTTGGGAGGAGACTAGGACAAGATATACCGAGTCACATTGGTCTTGGACTAGCGTTCTGTAGGGGCAAATTTCTTAACTGAAATTGGCATGCAACACCTGTTGCAATACCTGTTAGCTGTGACGAAACTGTCCCTATTGTTGTTTTTGTAATATTTCTCTGTTCTTTAGTTTTGTTTTGGTTTGTTTGTATAATTTGTTGGTCTACCCTTTGCTATCTTTCAGTTTTATACATAATTTATGTTCATACACTGTGGCGTTATTTGTCTTGTTCATTCTTTTGCAGATATCATCACAGATTCTGTGATCATTTTTCTTTGATTTTTCCTATTTGATTTAATGTTTCCTGTTCTCTTGTATAATTGTTTTGTTGTGTTCTTGATCGACATACACTATTTAAAATATATTTGATCATATGAATTTATAAGAAAAAGTCAACTGATAATTTTTAGTAATTGGTTGGTACACAGTTGATTATACAAGACTTTACTAAAGGCTTGTTTCCCCACATAGTTTGGGATAAGGAGCTGATTGATCAAATTATTAGGAGCTTGTGTTTACATTACTTTGGAATATAGATTACATTTTTGTGTCAACTGATTGCTATCATTATTAGACATCATGTCTACATTGGAACACTTTATTGAGTTAGGGAAATCTCTAGGCAAGACTGGAGATAAGTTGGAGGAGTATGCTACCAGTCAATATGATAAAGCACTTAAAGCTGAGGAAGTGAAACAAAAAAGTGAGGATAGAAAAATGGAAATAGAATTTGAACAAAAGAAACTGCAGATGCAGGTTGAGGAAAAGAGATTCCAAATGGAATTGGAAAAACAAAACAAAGAAGCTGAACAAAAGAGATTAGACAAAGAAGCTGAACAAAAGAGATTAGACAAAGAAGCTGAACAAAAGAGATTAGACAAAGAAGCTGAACAAAAGAGATTAGACAAAGAAGCTGAACAAAAGAGATTAGACAAAGAAGCTGAACAAAAGAGATTAGACAGAGAAGCTGAACAAAAGAGATTAGACAAAGAAGCTGACCAAAAGAGATTAGACAAAGAAGCTGAAGCTGAGGAGAAAAGAGCAATAAGAGAACATGAACATCAAAAAGAACTTTTAGCATTTGAGTTAGAAAAGTTGAAATTGACAAACATGAGTAATGTCAATCAGTCATCTAGTGATAAACCCTTTACTTACAAGGTCAAGGTACCAGCGTTCAATTCTGCCAGTGATGATATAACATTCTGGTTTGATAGATTTGAACGTGCTTGTCGAGCTCATAATGTGGAGAAATCACAATATGCTAATCAGTTGTCTGAGAATTTAAAAGGTGATTCTCTGACGAGTTTAAGTTTGGTTGAAGAAACTGACAAGGATAATTATGAGGTTATTAGGGCAGCCTTGATAAAGAAATACCAGTTATCTGAGGAAGGTTACCGTATTTTGTTTAAAAGAATGGTACCTGAATCAGGGGTAGAATTCTCAGAATTCATTGCAAGGACACGTCTTACATTAATCGTTGGATTGAACTGTCCAAAACAGAAAAGACTTATGAAGCACTTATGGATTTATTGCTCAGGGACAAGATTATGTCAAGCATTAGTAAACCATTCCTTGAATTCCTACATGAGCGGAAACCTAAAACACTAAAAGAAATGGAAGAATATTGTACCCAATACGTCACTGCACATCCAGATGTAGCTATTAGCAATACTAAGGTTAAGGAAGGTATGCCAGTTGCATCAGCAACACCATACAACCCTAATTACTCACACAAATTCCAAGGACCTCAAAACAGGTTTAATAAAAAGGGTAACCATAACAGTTATCAGAACCAAGGTAACCAATCATTTCAGGGTTCTTCTTCGAATATCTGGAGACGAGCCGACAGCCCTCGATTCAGGGGTGGTCATAATTATAGGAACTTCCGCAAAGGAAGTCATTATAGAAACTATCCTAGTTTTCCATCATGGAGACAACAAGATCATAATTACAGAGATACTCATTGTAATGAATATGATAATAATAACCAAGGGAATTATGACTCAAACCCAAATAGGGGTTACAATAGAGGAAACAATGATAATTACAGGGGTAATAATAACAGAGGTAGACCCCAACATAAAAAAACAAAAATCTCATTATCATGCAAACTCTGCACAGCAAGAGTCCCATGATGCCTATAAACAAAATAAAGATAATGATGACTCTAACAATATGGCATGTGCCGCTTTCGATTTTGGGAGAGCATCTCAGTGCCCCCAATGCAAAACATTATTCGAACCAACTACGGTGTCCACTTTAATTTGTGGCCATCCTCTTCCCGCTCTTCCCGCGTCAATCGCGCATGATGGAAGAGGTTCTCTTGTCTTACACAAAGGTTTAGTAAATGACAATCCAGTTTCATTGCTTTTTGATTCTGGATGCACCACAATTGGTGTTAGGCAGTCACTCATAGATCCTTCTCGTGCTACAGGCAAAGTAGTCAAATGTGTAACATTTGGCGGCACCATAGAGAAATACTCTACTGCTATCATTAGGATCGCTACTCCTTTCTTTACAGGAGATGTACACGCATGTCTTCTGCCGAATCCGATCGCTGATCTTATCATCGGTCGTATTCATGGAGTCAAAGAATGCACTCCACAACAAATTTCCGTTTGGGAAAAACAAAATATTCAAACTGCTAATGCTGTAGTCACTAGAGCTCAAGCTCTCAATATGCCCGAAACTTCATCTATTGAAGATAATGAAGTGCATAACCAAGATGATCCCTTGGTAATTTCTCGTGACTCATTTATAAAGCAGCAAGAAGAGGATCCGACTCTAAAGAAATTCTTCACCCTTGCAACAAAAGGTGATCCGAATAAAGATTTAAAGAGTAAATCTTGGATTACAATGAAGAATGGCGTACTTGTACGTATGGTGCAAGACTCCAACAAGTCAAGTCATTCTCAGATTCTTGTACCCAAGAATTTGAGAGTTAAAATATTACAACACGCACACGACTCTCAGTGTGCTGGACATATGGGTTTTTCCCGTACAAAGTCAAGAGTTCTCGCGGCTTTCTTTTGGCCTTTTGTGAACAAGGACATACGGATCTATTGTCGATCTTGTAAAATATGTCAAGAAGTCAAATCCAAAGGTCCACGCCATGCTGCACCTATTCAGGCTGCAGACATTCCTATTAGACCATTTCAGAAAATGGCGATAGACATCATTGGTCCATTTAAGATCAAATCTGCTAGAGGACATCAGTTTATCTTAACGTGTGGACATGTGCACACGTTGGCCAGAGGCTATCTCTCTGAAGAGCATTACTACTGCTGACATTGCAGATGCTCTTTGGCTTATATTTTCTCGTCTGGGATTTCCCGGAGAAACATTATCAGATCATGGCACCCAACTAATATCGGATACTGTAGTGGATTTGATGGTATTGTATGATGTTGATATTACCTAGTGTGATGCATGAGGTCAGCTGTGAAGGCTCCTGAGATAAATGTAGCTGTGAATTTACAGAAGGCCCTTCTTGCTACCACTACGACCTCACACCTATCTTTTTTTCTAATGAATGTGGCTACGTTAAAATTCTAGGGTACTGATATGTAATGTGTTGTGGTAGTTTACATACACACACACACAGATATTTAATAAGTCTAATAATATTAATAAAATGTTATAACACACTGAACTAACTCAAGCTGTGTAAAATTTTGATAGTAAATTTTCTTTAAGTTTATTTGTTCTGAACCAAGGTTTTATTTTGGTCAGAACATATGAAAGGTTTTGCAATTATGAATGAAAGGCATGAATATATGGCATAATAAATGAAAGGTGTGTACATATGTATTTTACAAGACTAGTTAATATTACTACTGTTTATAGTTGTAATTTATCTGGGAGAACGATTAATGGATGTGCTGTTGGGGTGGCCTCATCACTCCCTGTCTATGGCTACTAAACATTGTCCATTTATTGATGGGAATATAGTTGGTGTGTTAGAAAATAAGTTGGTGAATATCCAGCAGGCCAGACGCTCACGTATCTTGAATGAGTAGTTCTGGTGCTGGAATCTGGTGGCCCCACCTCTCCGTGCTTGGGGGCAATATAAGGATGCTCTGCCAAAATATTAGACTGCACGGGTCCACTCTTGTATTATTCAACACATCATTTGACACCACATTGGTGCCAAATAAAAACTCACAGTTCTGAAATAAAAGTATTTGGTCATGTGTCAGAACTCTACCTCCTGAGCCACTTCTACACTCAACACTACACAACAACACCACATAGACGGGGTCAGATCTCTCTGACCATACAGCACATCTTACCAAGTTGGTTTCACATAGGATAAGTTCCCCCCAGACTACATATTCTGAAATATGTTCATTAGCTTCTTGCCATAGAATAGGATAGGTGATATGTTCCACTGATCTCAACACTTGATCCGCCCTTCATAATCCTTGCTGGAGTTTATGTATTTTGTTTGTCTCTAGACCCTGAACTGGGGCGGGGGGTCTAGAGCGAATCCTTACTTGTTGTAAGGGATAGATTTTGATATGGCAGTATCAATTCACTCGAAACATTAAACAAATATTAAAATATACAAAGAAATACTTTCAGTCTTACCAGAATTATGAATAGAGAACACAGTTATATGCTAGCAAAACTCAGCTGAGCTGCTGGCTCTAGTATGGCGTCCCTCTAAATATTTCAATTAGCTTCTGGGAAATACACCACTGAATTATTTACTGTGTCTACTACTGGACAGTTTATGTTGAATGGCAAAAATGCGCGTCTGAGCGCCGATAATATGTTTATCTGTGGCCAATCACCGCCTTTTTTCCTTTTCAAATTCAAACCTCCTACCAAAAGTCAATTCAGTCATACCTCAGTCAAGTATGTATTATTGTCTGTTGGTCCGTCTGTCTCTACTTGCGTTTCACAAAAAAAAACACACTTGTTTTTTGAACCAACTCTGCCGTCCCCTACACAATTTTGCCTTTAAAGTTATTTTTAGCCACAATTCTCCACCACATTCCCTCTCTTTCATTCCAACTGGATTTTAGCACTTGAGTCTCAAGGCCGCAATTTTTGAAAATTAGTGACATTTTTTTGTTTCAATGCAGTCGCTCGCTGATATGAACAACACAGTCTTTTGTCAATATCTTTCTTATTATCTATCCGTCTGTATAAATGAAAGCATATTATTTCACTGCTCAAGATGGGCCATCAGGCCAGCTAGGTTTTATATTCCTAACATTATTATTAAGAAAAAGTTACTTTTCAAGGTTAGTTGGTTTTTTGAAATATTTTCGAGCATCTTCTGTAATGCGTTTGCCGCTGAATTCAAATAAACGGACTAAGTTATCGCAAAAGCGTCCAAGAAATGACTGTTGCGTATAATAGCTAAGGTCCCTTTTGTCGATTTCTTTACCTTGTGTCAACTTGGGGACGTGAATTTTTTTTCCTTTCCCCACCAATTGCGTCTTTTTAGCCTTGCTAGTTTCAAGCACGTGTTCAGTCATATTTTTTCCTTTTGATCTCCGTTCTCATCCCGTTCCAAGGGTAAACGTTTTGCCTTCACGTCTAACAAGTTAGTTTCCATGGCGGGTGGTGACCCGCGGCGTGGGCGATCATGTCTGCTAGTAGCTTACGCATTAGTTTTTTATCCCTACATTTTATCTTTGGAGATATTTTAACGTTGTATCACGGTTAATTTTATCACACATCTCCCCACTTGAAAACATGCCTACGGCAAGTTCCAAAACCAGTGATACACATAGATAAAATTACTCCTCACGCCTGCCACTACTCTAATTTTGATCACAGGGGTGCCGACTGAGGAAATCTGCACCGACATTCAATTTGCCTGGGATATATTGGATACTAAACTGATAAGGTTGAAGCAATAAAGACCACCTCAGCAATCTTGCGTTTTCATGCTTAGCCTGAGATAAGAATACGAGGGGCTGATGATCCGTCTGGACCACAAAAGTCCTACCATACAGATAGATTTGAAACTTCTTTATTGCCCAGATTAACGCTAAACATTCTTTTTCGCTTGTGGAATATCCTTGTTCCGCCTTATTCAATTTGCGGCTTGCATAAGCGACTGGGTTCAGTTCCCCATCAGGTGAAGATGATCTTTGCAACAAAGCCGCCCCGAGTCCTACATTACTTGCATCTGTTCTTACGACAAAATCCTGTGTCAAATCAGGCAGTTTGAGAATAGGCTTGCTAGTGAGTTTTTCCTTTAAGTCTTGGAACGCTAATTCACTTTGCGCAGTCCAAATAATTTTATCTGGAAGTCCCTTGCGAGTCAGATCAGTCAGAGGAGCACAAATAGAGTTAAAATCCTTGATGTATTTTTGATAAAATCCGCATAACGACACGAATGATCGCACGTCCTTTTTTGTTTGTGGTCTAGGTGCTCTCTGCAGTTTTTCCAAGTTCTTGGGGTCAGGGGTCATGTTACCCTGATATACAGTGTGTCCCAAGAATTCCAACTCTTTGCATCCAATACAACATTTTGTTGGCCTAGCAGTTAAGTTCGCCTCCCTAAGCCTATTAAATAACATTTTTTAGAGCGTCAATGTGTTCTTCAAATGTCTCTGTGGCGACGAGAATATCATCCATGAAATTCGTGATACATGGGTTATTCAGGGGATCCAACAATTTGCGCATCATCCTTGAAAATACACTCGGAGCATTTTTCAGTCCGAATGGTAGCATGTTGAATTCATAATGTCCATCCGAAGTGCTAAAAGCCAAATAAGGTCTCACTTCAGGCTTCACTGGAATCTGGTAATAGCCTTTACTAAGATCCACCTTTGAAAAGTATTTTGCCTTGTTTAATCTGGCAAATAACTGTTTTGTGTCTGGTAATGGATCCACTTGTCCTTCTGTGACAGCATTCAGTTTCCTGTAATCTATGCACAGTCTGTGTTCCCCAGACGGTTTCCTCAACAAAACTACACTGGAGCTAAAAGATGATTCACTGTGTGAAATAATCCCCTCCTTCAACAAATAATCTATTTCTTCCTTCAATGCCTTCTCCTTCGCGAACGGAATAGAATAGGCTCTCATACAGATTGGGTTTGAGTCTACCAGTTTCATGTCATACTGTAGCAAATTTGTATGGCCTGGTTTATCTGTTAATACATCTGTATGTTCCTCCAGAACCTGTTGAACTCTCTCCCTCTGATTTTTAGTCAGGTGCTTACTGACTTTTACCTGTGCTGCTGTTTCACAAGGATGTAATGGGTATTCATGTGAGGTGAGTGGTTCCTTTTGCATTTGAGTTGCGATAGCCAAGGTCAGTAAGGGGGTGCTTTCCTGGAGTGGTCTGTCCAGATACTTCTTTAACAGGTTTACATGATAAACTTTCTCCTTCCCCTTTTTGTCAATTTTATAGTTTGTTCTAGACACCTTCTCTAGAACCGTATATGGACCTTGCCATCCAATTTGTAATTTATTCTGGCTGCCGGGTAGTAGAAGCAGCACCTTCTCTCCCACAGCTAGTTCTCTGTCCTTTGCCTTCCTATTAAAATATGCTGCATGTTTCTTCCTGGCTTGTTTCAAATTATCATTTGCCAGTTTCCATCCAGCTTTCAAACGAGTGGTCAGTTCGTTCACGTATTGATAAGATGAGGTAACAGTCTCTTCCGCCTTCTCATCTGTCCAGGTCCTTAATAGTGCTACATCTGGATTTTTAATTTTCCATATTTATTTTTCATGGCACCCATCGGGTCCCGTCCATTAGAAGCATTATAGTGAGGACTTTTCTTCCTAGAATCATCACTCACAAATCGACCACTACCAATTTTTTTTCTTGGGTTTATCTCCCCACTTTAGATTGCTTATGAGAGATCTTCGCTCTCTTTTCTGTTCTTCCAGTTTATATAAGTCTGACCGAGGGATTGTCATCTTATCCTGGGTAAAATTTACTCTTTGTACTCGTCGCATAGTGGCCATGTTAATCCATTCAAGTGAAGACTGGGTGTGAAAAGGGGGCTCCCATTGCACTTTGTCTACCTGAGTATAATAATTTTTCTTTCCAGGCCTAAGAGTGCCCCGTGGCGTTTCTAGGTCCTGCACATATTTTCCCTTTGTGGGTGTTCCCTCATGAAATACGCCACATGCTTCTACAAAGTTTTCAATATCGACATTTACGTCGGGCCAATAGTATTTGCGAGCAACTTTTTGGCAGATGGTACCGACTTTTTCATGGTCCCCATCTTTTCCAACATGTAAGCTCCTTATTAAATTTGCCCTATATATCTTGGGAAGAACCAACTGTCCGTGACCAGTGGATCTAGTTCCTGTCTTCCTGTATAATAATTTGTCCTTCATAAAATATTCCCCCTTGCTCGGAGGTGTGTGGCATTTGGGCAATTTTTTAAAACATGGCTTGAGTGTCCTATCCTCAGCCTGCGCCTTCCTCATCTCCTCTGGATGAGCATTTATAGTTTCACCTTCTTCCTCCTTCTTCTGTGACCTGGTCTGCACTGTCGCCATGATCACAGGTCTCTCGGGATTCCCCAAGAAGACGTATCTACACCCCAATATCAGAGGGTAGATTGGTTCATCTATCACTGCTGCTCTGATTTCTCCTTCCACATAGCGAGTTTTCACCGTTATCCTTGCGATGGGAAGTGTCATGAGTGGTATGTCCTTAGTTGCCCCTTGTATTTCCACTGTTTCTGTGGTATACTGACTTGGGTCCACTAGGCTAGACTTCACAACTGAATCATAATCCAAACCTGTATCATAAAGGCACCTTATGGTGACCCCATTACAAATAACATCCTCACAAACTGGGGGGTGATAAGGTTCCTGCTGTCCATTAGGATTAACCTTTAATCTTTGAGTCCCCGACTTCATTGCAGCAATGTTTGAAGGTTTCCTTCTACAAAATTCGGTGTTATGGTTATCTTTCTTGCACCATTTACACCATCTTTTTCCTTGGTTAAACGGTTTTCTTTCATTGGATTTTTGGTCATTGAACTGTGAGTTTCTGTCTCGATAGTCATTTCTTGGCCGTTCAAAGTTTGTCCTACCTTTATTTCCCTGTTCTCTATTATCAAATTTATTAAATTGCTGTGGAGCTTTAAAATTGTCTATGTGCTTCTTTTTAGCACCACTTACCTCTGCCTGGGCTGCCTGATACCTCTCAGCGACATTTAAAACCTCCCCCAACTTCTCTGCACCTTGTTCCATGAGAAATTTTCTCATGTCTGGAGCCATGGACTCTCTCAATTGCTCTATCATGATCATCTCCTTAAGATCTTGGGTCTTCCCCAGAGCCGTCCATTTCTCCAAATAGGTTTCCAGTCTGGCAGAGAATTGGTGGTATGTCTCCCCAGACAACAGTTTGGCATTTCTAAATTTCTTACGATAAAATTCACCATTTTTTTCGTACCTCAATAACAAAGCCTGCTTTAACATGTCATAATTGTCTTGGTCTTCTCTGTTCATTTTTGCGAAGACTTCATAAGAAGTACCTCTCAGTCCCTGTGATAACTTTAAACTCCACCTCTCTCTCTCTCTAACCCATATGTAGTAGCTAATAACTCAAAACGTCCGAGGTACCCCTCTATGTCATCGTCTTTCTCAACAAAATGGTCTAAATGAAACCCCATAGCTGATGTTGAGGCTCCCAGACTGGGCGTAGCATCTGAGGCAAAAGGGCTGGCACCATTTTCAGGAGCCTGGCCTTGTAGCTCCAGCTCCCTTAGTCGTAATTCGTGCTCCCTTTGCAACCTTCTATCTTCTGCCTCCCTTTCGGCAGTCAATCTTTTTTCTTCTGCTTCCCTTTGCTGTCGTTTTTCTTCTGCCTCTAAGGCTTTAGCCTCTTTGTCAGCCTCAATCTGCAGCCTCTTAAGTTCTCTATCAGCCTCAATTTGCAACCTAATTTTCTTCAGCTACCTTTTTCCTCTTTCTTCCCTTTCAATATACTTATCACATTCAGCCGTTACATATTGAATTAAAACCTGACCATCCATTCCCATATCCCTCGCCGTTAGCACAGCAGCTGATCTGAACTTGGCCAGCTCCGCCATACTTTTTAGACAATTTAGCAATGAGCAAGATAAAATTTCCAACCACTAAAGTAATTCTAATTACTATAGTCTAAAGTAATTCTAATTAGCCAGTTAACTAATTAATTACCACTGGCTGTGAAGATTCACCAACTTTTATTTTCACTTTTAATTTTAAGGGACACTTTTAATTTTTATAATTTGTTCCCCTAATTTAATTCTCCCACCAGGAGATCCTAATATTACTGTTAAGCTAATGATCCCTGGACAAGAGACCCCAATATATGTAGTGGATTTGATGGTATTGTATGATGTTGATATTACCTAGTGTGATGCATGAGGTCAGCTGTGAAGGCTCCTGAGATAAATGTAGCTGTGAATTTACAGAAGGCCCTTCTTGCTACCACTACGACCTCACACCTATCTTTTTTTTTCTAATGAATGTGGCTACGTTAAAATTCTAGGGTACTGATATGTAATGTGTTGTGGTAGTTTACATACACACACACACAGATATTTAATAAGTCTAATAATATTAATAAAATGTTATAACACACTGAACTAACTCAAGCTGTGTAAAATTTTGATAGTAAATTTTCTTTAAGTTTATTTGTTCTGAACCAAGGTTTTATTTTGGTCAGAACATATGAAAGGTTTTGCAATTATGAATGAAAGGCATGAATATATGGCATAATAAATGAAAGGTGTGTACATATGTATTTTACAAGACTAGTTAATATTACTACTGTTTATAGTTGTAATTTATCTGGGAGAACGATTAATGGATGTGCTGTTGGGGTGGCCTCATCACTCCCTGTCTATGGCTACTAAACATTGTCCATTTATTGATGGGAATATAGTTGGTGTGTTAGAAAATAAGTTGGTGAATATCCAGCAGGCCAGACGCTCACGTATCTTGAATGAGTAGTTCTGGTGCTGGAATCTGGTGGCCCCACCTCTCCGTGCTTGGGGGCAATATAAGGATGCTCTGCCAAAATATTAGACTGCACGGGTCCACTCTTGTATTATTCAACACATCATTTGACACCACATTGGTGCCAAATAAAAACTCACAGTTCTGAAATAAAAGTATTTGGTCATGTGTCAGAACTCTACCTCCTGAGCCACTTCTACACTCAACACTACACAACAACACCACATAGACGGGGTCAGATCTCTCTGACCATACAGCACATCTTACCAAGTTGGTTTCACATAGGATAAGTTCCCCCAGACTACATATTCTGAAATATGTTCATTAGCTTCTTGCCATAGAATAGGATAGGTGATATGTTCCACTGATCTCAACACTTGATCCGCCCTTCATAATCCTTGCTGGAGTTTATGTATTTTGTTTGTCTCTAGACCCTGAACTGGGGCGGGGGGTCTAGAGCGAATCCTTACTTGTTGTAAGGGATAGATTTTGATATGGCAGTATCAAATCACTCGAAACATTAAACAAATATTAAAATATACAAAGAAATACTTTCAGTCTTACCAGAATTATGAATAGAGAACACAGTTATATGCTAGCAAAACTCAGCTGAGCTGCTGGCTCTAGTATGGCGTCCCTCTAAATATTTCAATTAGCTTCTGGGAAATACACCACTGAATTATTTCTGTGTCTACTACTGGACAGTTTATGTTGAATGGCAAAAATGCGCGTCTGAGCGCCGATAATATGTTTATCTGTGGCCAATCACCGCCTTTTTTCCTTTTCAAATTCAAACCTCCTACCAAAAGTCAATTCAGTCATACCTCAGTCAAGTATGTATTATTGTCTGTTGGTCCGTCTGTCTCTACTTGCGTTTCACAAAAAAACACACTTGTTTTTTGAACCAACTCTGCCGTCCCCTACACAATTTTGCCTTTAAAGTTATTTTTAGCCACAATTCTCCACCACATTCCCTCTCTTTCATTCCAACTGGATTTTAGCACTTGAGTCTCAAGGCCGCATTTTTGAAAATTAGTGACATTTTTTTGTTTCAATGCAGTCGCTCGCTGATATGAACAACACAGTCTTTTGTCAATATCTTTCTTATTATCTATCCGTCTGTATAAATGAAAGCATATTATTTCACTGCTCAAGATGGGCCATCAGGCCAGCTAGGTTTTATATTCCTAACATTATTATTAAGAAAAAGTTACTTTTCAAGGTTAGTTGGTTTTTTGAAATATTTTCGAGCATCTTCTGTAATGCGTTTGCCGCTGAATTCAAATAAACGGACTAAGTTATCGCAAAAGCGTCCAAGAAATGACTGTTGCGTATAATAGCTAAGGTCCCTTTTGTCGATTTCTTTACCTTGTGTCAACTTGGGGACGTGAATTTTTTTCCTTTCCCCACCAATTGCGTCTTTTTAGCCTTGCTAGTTTCAAGCACGTGTTCAGTCATATTTTTTTCCTTTTGATCTCCGTTCTCATCCCGTTCCAAGGGTAAACGTTTTGCCTTCACGTCTAACAAGTTAGTTTCCATGGCGGGTGGTGACCCGCGGCGTGGGCGATCATGTCTGCTAGTAGCTTACGCATTAGTTTTTATCCCTAAATTTTATCTTTGGAGATATTTTAACGTTGTATCACGGTTAATTTTATCACAGATACCATGTCTCAAGTAATGTCTACTCTCCAGATAGAGAGATCTTTGAGCAGTATCTATCACCCAATGTCGATGGGGATGGTAGAACGCCTTAATAGAACACTCAAAAACTTACTAGGGAAGATAACTGAGGATCATCCTCAAGATTGGGATAGGGTTTTACCCGCGGCCCTCTTCGCTTACAGAGAGGTTCCCAATGAACATACAGGATTTTCTCCCTTTGATCTTGTCTTTGGCGCGCGACCGCGTGGCCCTATGTCTTTGCTTCATGATCTCATAACCGCTGATAATATTACCGATGACACAAAATCTTCTTACGAATATGTCATCGCGCTGAGACAAAAGATTATCGAAGCATGCAAATTGGCAACTTCTTCTTCTGAGTTTGCTAAGGAGAAAGCAAGACAATTTGCCAATAAGAAAAGAACCTTACGACAACTTTGTCCTGGTGACAAAGCATTTGTTTTGCTACCTTGTAGGGAAAACAGACTACTTATTTCTTGGAAAGGTCCGTACGATATAATCTCGAAAATTTCCGATGTTGACTATATTGTCGATATTGATGGGAAGCGTAAAACCTTCCACATCAATATGCTTACGGAATTCCATGAACGTCCGGATTATTTACAGCCTATTTTCCAGGCAACGGACGATTCACCTGTCCAACATGGTCATTACTCATCACTGTCTGTAATACAGGATGAGGAAACAAGTTTTTCGGATGTTAATCTTCCGCTTCCGATGATTCCACTTCATTCTAGTGAATCATGGAAAAATGTTACTGTTTCTCCCGATTTATCTCTAGGAGAACAGCGACAAGTTTCGGCTATGTTACAAAATTTCAGGATGTCCTTACTGACATTCCTGGACAAGCTCACGTCATTGAACATGACATTATTCTAACTGACCATAATCCTATTAGAGTCAGACCTTATCCTATTCCTATACATTTTCAAGCACAGGTTGAAAAGGAGTTGGATGAGATGATAGATTTAAAAATAATTGAACCATCCACTTCTGCGTATTCTTCGCCGATGGTTATTGTCCGTAAAAAAGACAATAACATACGTCTTTGCGTTGACTATCGCAAATTGAATCAAGTCACGAAGTTTGATGCTGAACCTATGCCTTTATTAGAAGAGCTACTTACTAAGCTTTCTAAATCGCATTTTTTCACTAAACTAGATTTGTCTAAAGGATATTGGAAAGTTCCTCTATCTGAACGCGCCAAACATTTTACTGCTTTTTCTACACCTAAAGGCCTTTTTCAATGGAATTTTATGCCTTTCGGCCTTATGAACGCACCAGCTACATTCGTACGCATGATGCGTAGAATTCTATCCTATCGGTCAGATGTCATTGCGTACATAGACGACATCTGTCTTTTCAGCGATACTTGGGAAGATCACTATTCAGGGTTAGTTGAATTGCTATCTACTCTACGCGAGTATAACCTGACAGCGAAACCATCTAAAGCCTGCATTGGTTTTAGTGAAATTTCTTTTTTAGGTTACCGGGTCGGCCATGGTTTCCTAAAAACAGAGGACCATAATACAAGTAAAATACTTAACATTTCTATTCCTAAAACTAAAAAGCAAGTGCGAAGTCTCTTAGGTCTTATACAATTCTATGGACGATTCATTCCGAATCTGTCCTCAATCATGGCACCTCTTTCTACCTTGCTAAAGAAAGGGTCTTCTAATATAGTCCATTGGACTCAAGAATGTCAATCCTCTTTGGATAAGATTAAAACTATGTTTTCTACTGCACCTATTTTAGTGTTGCCTATTAAAGATAAGACATTTGTTCTTCGTAGTGACGCTTCATCCACTGGGATTGGAGCGGCACTAATGCAAGAGTACTCTGGAACTCTGCATCCTGTAATGTATATTTCCAGAAAGCTTAATGCTGCAGAAAGGAATTATTCGGTTTTAGACCGTGAACTGTTGGCTATGGTATGGTCAATTCTCAAATTACAAAGATTCCTTCTAGGCGCACATTTTATAGTAGAAACCGATCAGAAAGCTCTTACGGCTATACAGAGTAAGAATTTGAAGAGCTCGAGGTCTACTCGATATGCAATTGCTCTTCAACCTTTTCATTTTTCGGTACGAGCTATCCGTGGATCAGATAATGTGATGGCAGACATTCTGTCTAGATGCCCACATGATTCCACTTAGCTGTTGAGTATTGGACGTCTTAACACTTCCAACTCGACAACAGATTTTTCTTTTCTATATCAAAATAGATACACATTGTAATTCGTAATGACACTACGTTCATTGATATATAGTCACCATTACTCGTTGATGATTTTTCTTTTTGTCAATCATGTACTTGGAATGCTTAAACTTAAATTGTTATATGCATTGTATCATTGTATAGTAGTATGCGTTGGTGACACCTCCCTGGAAACACTTATGCTTAAGAGAAATGCTTTCTCTGAGGGATTGAGATTTTGCATTAATCTGGCTTAAATAATTCCAGATATTTCTCATCTGCGCAGTATTTATACGTTGGGAGCCTATTGTATGTTGCTCTCAGATGAAAAAAAAAAATGATTTTCATTTTTTTCCCGGGGGGTGTGGTAATCTGTTGCGCACATATTTTTTGGCGCACGGATTACGCATACCTTGTAAAATGTTTTAATTGTCTGATGAAGATATATTCATCTTTGAATGCATGTTTTGGTCTTGAGGGACGAAACTCAGTTTGGGCAATAAGTAGTCATTCTGTGAGTTATCGCTCTTTGTAGCGTTCTTAAAAATAGAACTCGGCGGAGGAATTTAGACTTACTTGAATCTATTCTGTGTTTGGTTAGGAATAGATTGTTCTTGCTTCAGAATGTCTATGGCCCGAATCTATGTGTAGTGCTTGTCTATGTAGGACGAGTATGTCTTATATCTTGATATCTTAGTATGTTTAAGTGGAACTATTTGTTCTTGTACTGTACTGAAGGGGGTCAGAGGTTTTCGGCGGATGAAGAGAGGTGAGGGCGTTCTTCGGTTGTCTAGGCCTAGGGCAGGAAGTCATGTTGGAGAGATGCCCAAGAGTTTGTGATCTCTTTAAGTTATTCTGGGGACGAAGATAGTTTCTTCCAGGATCGTTTAGTCCATGAGTTCCCCAGTTGTGATTCTATAACGCCGGGAGAGCGTTTTTGTGCTTGCTAGTGTATTTCTTATGTCCAGGTAAAAAAAAACGTACTTTTGCTGACTTCGTTCATTCCTAGGCTTAAGATGGGCAGACGTTTACATGAACTTACCTATGAATATGTCGGGACGACATATTCTCTAGCAGCACTAAATATGTTTATGTGCAGCACCTATGAGGACAGAATATGCTGATCCTTGTAGAATCATTTATTGTTGATGAACAAAGCTTCGATTGAAGATTTGGCTATACACCCGTATAGTGAGTGATGCTCAACCGGGAATCAGCAGCCATTGTGGAATTCGATTGATTTTGGAATTCTACTTATTGTAAATCATTAGCAGAGAACGGGAAAACTTCCTTATTATCAGGTGATGATTGAGAGATCACTATTATAAAGAAATTAACATTATCTTCACAGAGATTTGCTGTAATGTACCTAAAGGAATCTTCGCTAGAAAGAGATCCTGTTTAGGAGTCAAGTTTGAACAGTATTGCTTAATTGACATGCTCGGTCAGTAAGATCTACTGACTGTATTTATAAACTATGGAAATCTTGGTGTTTACAGATGTTCCATTACCAGATTATTCTTCATGAATGCTAATTTAGGACGGTAGTCCATTGATCAATATTATGCTGTCTATGTCGACTCATGTTCCTGTAACTGTACCCAATCTGTCAAGTGTGTGCGTCCAATTAAACTATTGAAACGACTACAGTGGTCTGCATTGGTGACATAACGTAATGAGTGAATGAGTGCCTTATACGGGTCAACACACGAACAGTCCACCATTCGCCTAACTCATACTTCACACTCACACTCCATATTTGCATAATCCTACGTTGGTTGAGTTGACCTTTGCTTCCCCTGGAGCCTCCATCACTGCTTTGCGTGAGGAGAATACACAGTTACGATCAAGAAGAAGAAAAAGGAGAGTTATCACACCCATTGCCCTATCGGGAAGCAAAAACCACCATCCACAACAAGTACAAAAATCAGTGGAAGGAAGAAGGGGATTGTTACGGTATAGGATATTAACGCCGTCTGCTAAAGGTTAGCGGACGTGCAAATGTAAAGGTTAAGACATTTAATATATTGCGATAGATGTTTCAATTATTGAACGCTCCATACACGATCGATTATGACGTGTCTAGCGTTGTTTGGGTCACAGTCGGTAACTAGGAGACGCTACCCTTTGTTACTTGATCGCCAAGCTGAATAGCTGCGTTTTGTTAACCTTCCAATTCAATGGCATGATATAGCCATTTATATGTGCATTATGATGGACCAGGGTCAGTCCTAGAACTCTACATGAGAGGAAACTTATGGAGGTTAGTGATTAACTAAATCCTTGGAAGGAGAAAGATAATCGTCTACTTTATACGAAGTAATTAGACTCACAGTCTCACTGTCGGCAGGTAGCCATTCTATCTGCGCGTGCATATAGCTGTGATGTTCTGACGACAATTACTGCATTGTATCCTTAAACGGACATTGACATGTAAAACAGCAGTCTACGCTATTGATTGATTGATGCATGTACCTCATGTGTGAACTGAACTGTTTATGTATGTGTGTAATCCATATTAAATTGTGAAGGACTCGAACCGGAGGCATTATTCGTTGAATCACGTTACACCATTCAACCATTATGAATTATGTATTTTATATCAAGTTGCTGAGTTAATAAGATGAACAGTTGTTTACATCTTGATGCCAAGTTCAGGCATTACGACAAACCAAAGGTGAGGTTCACCCCATTCGCGTACAAATATTAGCACGATCAGAATTCAAGCAACACAACCAGTAACCACACACGAAAGTCCTTAAACAAAAGTGGTGGCCGAATGCGGGGAACGACAGAAAAAAAGAAACAATCTTCTGTTCCTTACGCACATGTTAACCACAAATATTTACGATCAATTTTCGATCACATGATCCAGTCGAAGATGACGCAGTACTCATTATAATGCCTCACAACGTGACGTCACCGAAAGTCGTGTAGGTGAACTGTCGGAGAAACCAAAGCCGTTTCTAAGTCTAACCAGGGGAAACATGAGCCATTGAAGCAAACACACGATATGGACTACAGGAGCAGACAGTCAAAAGCACAGGCCTAGCCGTCGACGACAACGAGCATCAAGTGAAGCAGCAAATAAAGATAAGTTTAGCTCAATAACTATTGTCGTTAACGTGACAGTGCTAACTGAGTCCATGCCCTCTGCCTACATCGGCATGTTTTTACCTATGTTTAATGTACTTTTTGTTGTCTTAATGTGTTGTTAATTAGTGGGCGGAAGGGAGGATGAACCGAAATTAGATTCTGTGGCTCTCACGATGCCTGAATTGATTTCGGTCGTTTCTTAGGGCAGTTAAACGATTGCACTTTTGGAAGCCCCATTGAGGTTTGCCATTGGACTGTCTGTCCAAATCTGCTGTCGTTTGACGATTTGTGTTAGCTGTACCGTTCCGTAGATAACTGGTGTATTTTATTCATACTCAGTTCACAATTTTATTCAGTTTTGTATCATGTTCGTTAACTATTTCGTCCAGTCTACTCTTACTATCAATTTATTTTATGATTGTTAAATGTTCGTCCGTTATGAGTCCTGTGATGTCATCATTTTTTGCAGTCATTTTTTTTTTTTGTGTACTTTGCATATTAAGTTGACCTCGGGTCAATCTTTGACCCTTCGTTTTCCGTGTGACACTTCCGCTTGTTTTATTTAGTTCATAAATTCATTTTTAATTGTGAAAATGTCTTGTTTGCGTCTTGACATTGTTTGTACCCTTTAGTTGCATCATTGTTTTGTTTGTCCTCATGATATATATTAAATGCTACATTAATAACATAACATTATATTCAATAATACACTTGTAATTTAATTTAATTAATTTTTTCTGACATTTAAGGTTAATATGGGACATTGCATAATTATGCAGTGATAGTCCAAGAAATTAGCACTGCAATTTATAAGAGATGCCTAGGGCATAATAATATAATATATATATTGACCAAATAAAATAATCTTATAGTCTACCTTTGAGGTAATAGACCCATTGTATATTATTTAATATACTTTTCTGGTACTAAGAGAGTGACTTAGTACATTGAACAATATAATTACTAGGAATCATACCCAACATTATTGGATATTGAGATTAATTGTGTGATGTAATTACATTATAGTTAACAGATATCATAACTATTTATGATATAGTTATTATTTAGATACAATATTGTTACAAAATATTGTCTATTAGTTGAACTTAGACATAAGAGTTCAGTACTATTGTGATTATTTATATTGAATATTCCTAAGTTGAATAAGTATAATAATTACTCTGAAGCTACTATTGACTATTTTAATCAGTAATTACCAATAATTACTTACCAGATAAAAGTCAAAATGCTTACTATAGACCATTTCGTTAAAATTGGTAAGGAATATGGTTATTAATCTCAAGAACTTCGTCAGTTTGCTGAGGCAGAACTGGAAAAACATAAAGCAGAAATAGAGGAACAAAAGGCTGCATTAAAGAAAGAGGAGGAGGAACGTGAGATGAAGCAAATTGCCAAGGAAAATAGATTAAGAGAGATTGCTCAACGTGAAAGAGAAGAGCAAAGAGCAATTACCAAACAGGAAGAAGAGAATAAATTGAAACGAGAGGAAATTATTTTACAACAAGAAATGGAATTGGCGCGTATTAAATTGGAGACAGCAAGATTACAAGCACAAAGTGCTGATGCAAACCAGAATAATAACGCACAAAATGGATCGTCATCCAGCCAAACTAAACATTTCTACAACTTTAAATTACCCACTCTCAACTTAAACGTGGACGACCTTTCATCGTTCCTGTCACGTTTTGAACAGACTTGCAAAACAAATCATTTGCCTGAAGAGTCATGGGTACTCAAGTTAAATGAATTCTTGGTTGGAGAACCATTGACGGCTTCTCAAAATGCTGACCCATCAATAGCAAATAACTACGGTGCTATTAAGTCCTTGCTTTTACGAAGGTTTCACCTGGACGAGGAACACTGTAGGTTGAAATTTAAGGGAATTTTACCTGAATCTCCAAAAGATTTTGCAGGATTCATTGCGAACATACGCAATACATTTAATAGATGGGTTGAACTGGCAGAAGTCAACAAATCATACGACAAATTAGTTGATTTACTACTACGGGATAAGGTATTATCTTCGGTTAGCCAGCCATTTTTTGCATATTTGCAGGAGCGTAAACCAGGTACTATCGACGAGTTAGAAAAAATTTCTTTAAACTACTGTTCGGCACATCCGAATGCAACCATTTCTAACTCCTCATTAAGAGAACCTCTACCTGTGGCGTCTAATATGGCCTACAATCATAATAACAAACAAAGACATCACAGTGTAGACAGAAGTAGGTTCCAAAGAAATCACAATGTTAACTTTCAGAAGGGACATAATAATGATTTCAACAATAAAAATGAGTTCAACAGAGGTAGATCACGAGATAGAAATTATTCACCTCAAACAAACTACCACAATGGTCAACATAACACTAATTATAATCGATCACATACTCCCAATAATAACAATAACTGGAATGGTAATAATCATGGCTCGAGACATCGAGATAATAGTTACTATAGAGGACGACGAGATAATTCTAACAATTATACTCGGAATCGATCTCATTCTCGGGGATCATCTCATTACAACCATAATACAGGGGCGGCAGTTACAAATAATACTACCCCTATAGCTCAGGTCCCACTTGACAATAATACAACACAGTCTTCTGCTGCATGTTTTGCTATTAATTATAATGTGGCAAATAGTTGCCAACAATGCAATCTTATTTTTCAGAAGGCGAAAGAAACAGTGCTTAACTGCGGACATATTATACCACAGGTAGGTCTTGCAGTCAACGATGGAACAGGCTTACTAATTTTTAACAGGGGATTAGTTAATGGATCCGTCGTCTCAGTGCTGAGGGATTCAGGATCCACGACGATTGGTATACGTCAGTCGCTGGTACATCCTAGCTGTGCGACAGGAGAATATGTACGCTGCATGACATTTGGTGGAACTATTGAGTTTTACCCCACAGCTATTGTTCATATTAGAACACCCTTTTTCACAGGGAATGTAAAAGTATGTATGCTAAAAAAGCCTATAGCTGATCTGATGGTTGGTCGTATACACGGTAGTAAAGATTGTACTCCAGATGAGATCATAGAATGGGAGAAACATAACCTATGCACTGGAAACGCCGTGACGACTAGAGCGCAGACTCAACTCATTGAGAAATTTAGTGATAATAAGATGGATGCAGACAACCAAGAGGAGTTTGTAGTCAATTCACCTATTGACAGGGAAACATTTGCAACCAAACAAAAAGAGGATAAATCTTTAAAAAAAATTTTTTAAGCTGGTTGATAAAGTTGACAATCTATCCTCAGGTAATAATAACAAACATTGGTTTGTTATTAAAAATGACATATTGATTAGATGTTTTAATGACAAATCACAAATGAAACAACAAGTTATGGTCCCGTATACTTTTAGACGGTACATTCTTCAACATGCACATGACTCACATTGTGCTGGACATATGGGATATACTCGAACACGATCTCGAGTACTGTCTTCATTCTTTTGGCCAGGAGTGTCAAGAGATATTTCGCAGTATGTACGTTCCTGTACTACATGCCAAGAAGTGAAAGCACGTGGAGCTTTTCACACGGCGCCTATTCAGGCTTGCGATATCTCAGTAAGACCGTTTGACAAGATGGCCATAGATATTATTGGTCCATTGCTACCATCGGCCAGAGGACATAGATTCGTCCTTACGTGCATTGATTTGTGCACACGATGGCCAGAAGCTATCCCATTAAAAACCACCACTACCACAGATGTAGCTGATGCACTACATCTCATCTTTTCTAGAATAGGGTTTCCTAGAAAACTTTTATCAGACCATGGGTCACAGTTCATATCTGACACCATGAAGGAAGTCATGAAAACTTGGAACATTGATAGGAATTTAAGTAGTATTTATCATCCTATGAGTAATGGTGCGGTTGAAAGACTTAACCGTACACTTAAACAACTACTACATAAGGTTACTGCTAAGCACCCTCATGACTGGGACAGAGCACTCCCAGCTGTTCTATTTGCTTATCGGGAGGTACCGCATGAACAAACTGGCTTCTCTCCCTTTGAATTAGTTTTTGGTGCTCCCCCAAGAGGTCCTATGGGACTAATAAAAGACTTATTAATTGACGAGGAGATGACTCAGGACACTCAGTCATCTTACGAGTATGTGATTAATCTTCGGAAGAACATTATTGAGTCTTGCCAGTTGGCAACAGCTTCTTCTGAGGCTGCAAAAGCTAAGGCTCGATCTCTACAAAATAGGTCTCGACGATTACGCCAATTATTCCCAGGCGATGAGGCTTATGTGTTACTTCCTCACAATAACAATAAATTATTGATATCTTGGAATGGTCCTTACAAAGTCATTGATAAAATTTCCGACGTTGATTACGTCTTAGATATCAAGGGACACAAAAAGATATTTCATATAACATGCTCAAGCAATTTCATACACGTCCTGAACACTTACAGTCAATTTTTCATGAACTAGATGACAACACAGTATCTACTTGTTATTATTCCAACTTATCTGTCATCCAGGAAGAAGAATCTTCTTTTCCTGAGGTACAGTTACCGTTACCGGTACCAGTAGTTCAACCTACTGAATCTTGGCGGGATGTAACCATCTCTTCAACGGTTACACCGCAACAGCGTCTACAGATTGCTAATCTATTACAATCTTATCCAGATGTGTTGACCGACGTCCCGGGTCGCACATCGGCTATTAGTCATGACATTACTCTCAATGATGATACACCTATTCGTGTACATCCCTATTCGGTTCCTTTACATTTCCTTGCTAAAACTACTAAGGAACTTGAACAGATGTTGTCTCTGGGAATCATTGAGACTAGTAATTCGCCATTCTCTTCTCCATTAGTGATTGTCCGGAAGAAGGACAATAACATCAGACTATGTGTTGACTATAGAAAATTAAATGCTAAGACTATAGTTGACAGCGAACCACATCCACTTATCGACGACTTACTGCCACGTCTATCCAACGCAACTATATTTAGTAAGATAGACTTAACTAAAGGTTATTGGCAGATACCACTGACCGAAAAGGCTAAGTACTACACCGCATTTTCCACTCCACAAGGTCTATACCAGTGGAATGTGATGCCTTTTGGGCTTGTTAATGCGCCAGCTACCTTCATTCGCCTGATGCGACAAATTTTATCAGGTAGACCAGACGTTATTACATATATTGACGACATATGCTTGTTTAGTTCGTCGTTTGAGGAACATGTTTCGGGACTTAGATATGTTTTCGACACTCTAAGGAATTATAATCTAACTGCTAAACCTACAAAGGTTCAAATCGCGTGTAATGAGATAACCTTTTTGGGACATATCATTGGATCGGGATATATCCGAACGTTACCTAGTACGGTCTCCAAAATTCTAAACATAGCAGTTCCTCAGACGAAGAAACAGGTCAGGAGTTTGTTAGGACTTGTTCAATATTACAGTAGATTCATACCAAACTTGTCATCCATCACGGCTGTATTGTCTTCATTGTTAAAAAAAGACATGCCGGTGAAGGTGACATGGACTGGTATATGCAATGAAACTTTCAACAAAATTATAAATTTGTTCTCGCATGAACCAATTTTAAGACTTCCCGATGCTTCCAAAAGATTTTTCTTACGAACAGATGCTAGTAACTACGGCATTGGTGCATGCCTGCTCCAGAACCATGATGGCGTTCTACATCCTACCTTATATATTTCAAGAAAGCTAAAGCCGGCAGAAACAAAGTATTCCACAGTGGACAAGGAACTTTTATCAGTTATATGGGCAATAACTAAACTTGAAAAGTTTTTGCTTGGTGCTCCATTCACCATACAAACCGACCAACGTGCTGTAGCATCTTTGCGTCGATCTAACCACAAGAGCCCAAAACTCGCCAGATATGCAATCATCCTACAGCCATTTGAATTCTCCATTGAACATATTCCTGGCACTGAAAATATTGTGGCGGATGCGTTGTCACGTAATCCTATTGACGACGAATGATCAACATTGACATTCCTAAAACACGTCAATCATCACTACATTGGATATAACGAAGTATCAACTATAAGGGAACTAACCTTGCCTTCAATTTAATATTTATAAACACTATATGCATCACAGAATTGAACTAAAGACAATCAAGGTATACATATTGACATTGAAACTTCGTCTAACGTCCATACACAATATATGAATATTCGTTGAACAATCATGGAACAATATCTGACGACAAGTCGAACTTATTATCCTATGTGCACTTAATTCTTGGATGCTGGGATAAATGACATTTCTTTCCAACGTAAACGTTTGAACATTTTTGCCTAAAAGAATTCATCAGGATCAAGACTACGGATGGATCATCATATCCTATACTAATTAATTAGTTAACTTAACTTCTTAATTGAATTATTATCAATAAAATGAAATGTGAGAAAAAAAAAATGAAATGAAAGAACAAAAAAAAGAGAACGAAATATAAAAAAGAAGAAATTATGAAAAGAGAAAATAAATCTCACACAAGTATTAGATTAATATTTTTTTTAATGTACCTATACGTTATTTAGTTAGTTAAATTAGATAGTTATTATTCACTAACACTTAACACACCCAATTAAGTTAAACTTATATTCGAATTTCTTTCTATTTCTTCTCACTTATTTTGTCTTTTCTTCTCTCATAACATCGCGTTATATTAGAATCTTAATAATTTAACTCTTAGTTTAATTAATTAATTTAATTTTAATTAGTCAAATTAATTCCTATATGACATACTAATACGACAGACCTTACTTTAATTTAATTCTATCATTCACTATTAACATTGGACATTTTATTTAGTTGATATAATAATATGTATAATATTGATATATAATGTGATTAATGTTAGATGACTATGACAAATAGTTAGTTGACATGACCGCGACACGGTTCTACTCAGAACATCGTCGGCCATATGTCACGATTGTGTTAAATTTTTTTTTTTGAAAAATTGTTAAGTCGGATAGATCTTGAAAAAAAATCTATCGATTTTTTTTTTCCCCGGTGTACAGGGAATTGTTACGGTATATGATATTAACGCCGTCTGCTAAAGGTTAGCGGACGTGCAAATGTAAAGGTTAAGACATTTAATATATTGCGATAGATGTTTCAATTATTGAACGCTCCATACACGATCGATTATGACGTGTCTAGCGTTGTTTGGGTCACAGTCGGTAACTAGGAGACGCTACCCTTTGTTACTTGACCGCCAAGCTGAATAGCTGCGTTTTGTTAACCTTCCAATTCAATGGCATGATATAGCCATTTATATGTGCATTATGATGGACCAGGGTCAGTCCTAGAACTCTACATGAGAGGAAACTTATGGAGGTTAGTGATTAACTAAATCCTTGGAAGGAGAAAGATAATCGTCTACTTTATACGAAGTAATTAGACTCACAGTCTCACTGTCGGCAGGTAGCCATTCTATCTGCGCGTGCATATAGCTGTGATGTTCTGACGACAATTACTGCATTGTATCCTTAAACGGACATTGACATGTAAAACAGCAGTCTACGCTATTGATTGATTGATGCATGTACCTCATGTGTGAATTGAACTGTTTATGTATGTGTGTAATCCATATTAAATTGTGAAGGACTCGAACCGGAGGCATTATTCGTTGAATCACGTTACACCATTCAACCATTATGAATTATGTATTTTATATCAAGTTGCTGAGTTAATAAGATGAACAGTTGTTTACATCTTGATGCCAAGTTCAGGCATTACGACAAACCAAAGGTGAGGTTCACCCCATTCGCGTACAAATATTAGCACGATCAGAATTCAAGCAACACAACCAGTAACCACACACGAAAGTCCTTCAACAGGGATATATACAGCAGAGATGACCCAATCCACCATCTGAACAGATACCAACGAACGACAAGTAAAGAGTGGGCCATACGGCCACTGCCCTGGCAAAATTTAAAAATTAGGAAACCTACTCATCACAAAAATATTTATATATTGTGTGATTCCTGCATGCACACATTGGTATCCTCGCCGGTGCTACCGAGTTCGCGCACTGTGCTGAGATCCTCCTTGTATGATCTAAGGGAGGAGATCGGAGCACTGATGTTGTCCGTGTGCAATGAATATGGTCCTTAAAAACGAATGAAAAATGTACTGAAGCACTCTCTGATCTGGTTCGAGATTTTAAGTTGCCACCGGAATACAAATTCCCAAAGCATGGTTGTTGTAGAACACTGAAAAATTGATATTATGTTCATATTTTTCAGCGTTTTGGGTTAGTTACCAAATCGTGTAAAACTGTTTACCGTGGCAACTAGTGATAGAACTAAAAAAAATCATGTACATCTCGTCTAACGGCTGAATAGGATAGAAACGTGCTTCAACAATTGACTGATAGATCTAGCGACGAGGACAAGAGTGAAAATTGTGTGCACATTGATTGAAATTGTGATTTTGATAGAGATGGGGCGCAAGCAGTTATAATTGTGAAAATATTGCAAGTCCTTGGCCATCGGAGGGCCGTTAAATAGTAACAACCTCTACTAGAGTTACAACCGGTGTTTATTGTAATAGTACATTCATTTATCTTTAAAATGACGTGTAATTCATAAAAATCTGTAAACAATTACGAAAACTACAGCTTACTTTGTGCAAACACCTACAGGATGAAAATGGGAAAAAAATTTAATTCGGTCACAGTGTGTTTTTCAATTCGGTAGTTAATGTGTTAAAACCAAACCAAACAAACGAAGTAATAACTATCCAAAACTGATCTGAACTTGTATTCACGAATCTTACTTAATTATCCAGTAGTTTAACTTTCGTACGGTAGCTAAAAGTGTTAGGGAGGTGGGTGAATGTCACACCATTCTCCTTGGGCACGGAATAGCTATAAGACCGACCCTGGTTGAGAGAGTATGAATATTTCGTTTTCGGCAGAGCTTCAGTGAACAGCAACTCTGCAGCCAAAACCAAATACGATAAAATTATATTTTCACTGTCTCTTTCGAATTTATTTTTCGGTTGACAACTGGAATAACCAACGCTTTATCTAAGTACACAGATCGGGCTAAGGTATGCAAACTATGCATTCAAATATGTTGTTAGCGCCCCATAAGTATTATCGCCTTGCTCAAAGGACCTCTCCGTCGAGACAAGGGTTCGCGTCTGAGACCTCAAAGATCGCTGTTACACAAACATTTGGGTCACTTTATGCTGCATACAGCAGTGGTTCTCATTCTGGAACAGCTAGCTACTTGAAAGGTGTCTCCGAAATTATCAGTCCGCTCCTTTTGTCTAAAAATTACTCATTAACAGAAACTAGTCTAACAAAAATGCGAATATGGAGAGATAAGCCCCTAACCAATATGGCATCACAGCTAATCAGGAAAGCGTTAGAGTACCCATCATTAGAAAGCGCATGACTGTCGTACTAGAGAATGTATATTAGGCAGCGCAGACTACGCTGGCTTGGCCATGTCCGCCGCATAGAAACTGGTCGCATCCCCATAGATATTTTCTACAGATAAGTGGCAGATGGCAATAGAACAGCCGGGCAACCGCAGCAGGTGTTCAAAGATATGTGCAAGAGAAACATGAAGGCTTGGACATAAATCCAGCAACCTAGGAGGATGAAACTACCGATCGCACTAAATGGCGAAGCTCCCTACCACGCCACCTCAGATTTGGCGAAAAGAAGCTCCTACAACAACCAGACAAGAAAAGAACTTGAGGAAAGGTAAACCAAGCAGCTGACGGATATCACCTCAGGGACGCATCACTCACATAATCATTTACGACAGCAGGAGACTACTACTGTGTCAAATTATGATCAGGCGAAATTTATTACATATTAAAGTGTCTTATCTTACAAATGCAATAATATAGTAAATATATATTAAACAGTCGGTAAACAAGTAGGGAAAGCACTAGAGGCCACATAGGTGTGATTTTACAGAATAATGTTAAAAATTCCATGGACAGAGAAAAAGAGTAATGGGGATGTCCTGAAAGAGGCCAATGCGGAAAGGAAACTTATTTCACAAGTTAGAAAGAAGAAGAGCAAAGCTAGATTATATCGTAACAACAGGTAAGATTGAAAGAAAAAGAGATAGAGGAAGACAATGAGAGGAAGAAAGCTAGAATATATCGTAACAACAGGTAAGACTGAAGGGAAATAGTGATTGAGGGAGACAATGAGAGCAAATACTGGACAGTTTAACATCGTGGCATGGAAGAAGGTCAACAACAGAAATGATTAATTTTACTGGAGGCGGGAAGTTGTGCAGAGACATGATCTCCTACAACACTAGGCATGGCACTTGAAGAAGAAAATATTAAACTGCTTATGTACCTTTAAACGGGGAACAATCGTAGAAACAGCACTTTTTCTCAATCATCATGAAAATGTCTTACCAATGGAACATTGTCTCGCGCAGTCTGCTTCCTTCTTAATCTTAAAATCTCACGTGAAACGAATATGTAAGTAACACTTGACAGTTCAAGGTTCAACAATGCACACCATACTATATATTTTTATAGCAAACATACTTTGAAACATACGACTATCTGTACAGCAGCTTTGCTTATGTTCCATTTTATTTTTAAACTTTTCTTTCTGACTTTCGTCTCACTTGTGCGCACATGACTATCACATGAACACATCACATGATCGCTTACTAGCCGAAAATCAAACAATCCATGTACAAATTTGCATTTTCAGACTTTACATGAAGGACACAACTATTTTTGAATAATGATTCACTCTTACACTTTCAAGTGAACTCTAAATACTTTCCTGACGGCAGGGCCGGATTAAGCTAGTACGGGGCCTGTAGCATATGTTAAGAAAGGGGCCCTATATTTAAAAAAAAAACAATAAAACAACACAAATATATTTGAACACATACATTTTTAATTTGCATAGTAATTATCATTATCAAAAGTAACAACACAGTCAACATTACTGTTTAAATATTAATGTTTCTACATTTAGCATGAGCAATTTTGTTGATGATATAGGATGTATCAATTTCACGCAGAAGTTTATGTTCAATGCTCATTAGTGTGGGATTGTTCAATCTCTTTTGACCCATGGTGCTCCTTATTTCATTTTTAATAAGTTTCAGTTTTGAAAATGATCGTTCTCCACTGCAGCTGGTTACCATTAGTGACAAATAGATGCGCAAGGCGATTTCTACATTTGGAAAACAAGACTCCAAAGAATTGTCAATTATCAAACGGGAACTCTAAGGTCTAGTAGTGCCTGGATCAGTTTTCAAAGTTCTGTAAACTGCACAAGTTCTTCACAAAGACCTTCTTCCAGAGATAGATTTAATAAGATTCGATGATCTCAACCTCTTCAGATGTAAACGAAGAAGATTGCAAAGAAGCACTGGTCATTTGAAAACGCTGTAATACTTGATCCCACAGTATGATCATTATTCCTGTTTCTAACTTCATCATGGTTGAAAGTAGACCACGAGCCTGTTGACGACACTGCCTTCTGATCATTGTTATCTGAAATATCATCCAAGACTTATTTTATTGCTGAAAAGCTGTGTAAAAGTGCTTTTGTTGCATCTGCCCGAGCGGACCACCTGGTATCTGACAGTCTTTTCACGAAGGGCAAACGGGACTTATTATGAGTACCGCCAGCACATAATGCAGTAGAAAGGAGACCCCACCAGTAGGTAGAAGCAGAAAAGAAGGTGTACAGGATTTCAACAAATCCAAAGAAAATGACTGCTTCTTGACAACCTTCAGCAGCACATTTTCCAACCAAATTTAGTGAATGTGCAAAACACGGAATGTAATGCGCAAACTTATTCATCTCTTTAATTCGTGCTTGTAATCCTATAAACTTGCCACTCATGTTGCTGGCGTTGTCATAACTTTGACCACGGCAGTCTTTAATATCAATGTAATTTGCCTTTAAAAAATTAAGTAGACTTTTAGTAAGCTGTTCAGCACTATGACCTTCCATATCCAAAAATGTCACAAATCTTTCAACTGGTCCAGATGGTAAAACATAGCGCAGAGTTAAAGTCAGCTGGTCCATATTAGATATATCTGGAGTATAATCCAATGAAACGGAATAATACTTGTATTCACTTCACAGAGAATGTGACCCAGTATGCTGGATCCAATCAGATTGATGAATTCCTCACACGTTGTTTTAGATAGATATGATGTATGTCCAAATCCTTTGTTTGCATGAGTACTTATATGCTCTGCCAGATAAGGGTCTAACTTGGCCAGTAATTCTAAGAACCCTAAGTAATTCCCGTTATAAGGGTGTCGTGAATTATTCTAATCCCCATATATAAATTAAAACGTAAATGCAAAGCCTAACAAATAAATTTAATAAAAGGAAAGAAGAATGGTAAAGAACCGTGCTGTCACAATGACTGTACTCGAAATCCCCCTTGTTTTCTACTTCGTCGGCAAATTGTAACGCTTTCACGTTGATAGTAAAAGCCTACTGTGTCGCTGCACGCTTTCTTCAATGAAACGTGTACTGTATTTCTTGGAAAAACCTTGAGATACGCAAGCTGATCAATGACCTAAATTTAATATTTCATTCATTCCATTTTATACACGGCGTAACTAAAAGACAGATGGACTAAAGGATAGAGAGAAGGGAGAGGCAGAAAGCAAGGACACATGCAACACTAAACACGCGTCGCGCGATACACAATTGCTGCCATCACGCGTGTAAGGCCACAAGCACTGGCTTTTTTTTTAATCGTCAGTGATAAAAACACTACCCATACCAGAGTTAGGTTTTAAAATCCTGAAAAACGCTTATTGGGAATTATGACATTATACCGGTTTACGTTTGAAAACATGACAGTACCCAGACACCCTCAAGTTTGGAAGTGAAGTGAGAAGGTAGTAACAGCACGACTATCCTAGAAGAAAATGCATATTGGCTCCATTAAATTCGTATATTTGGGTTCCTTAGGGTTTGCTGACAAAGAATATGTAAAACGTTACGCAAATAGTCTAGGAATTACCAAATTATAACCAAAATAAAATAGTGGGGGTGCCTGACAGCATGAAATCATTTCTGCTCATAAAATTTTTTTATAACGTGTTTGAAAAAAAACATTACGTTACGGAAATAGCCTACCATGTTAACTCCTATTTGATTGGAGCGCAACAAATGTAAGACTAAACACGATTGGTCGGGCTATAAATACTATCTTGTGTTGTCAGGGGAAACGTGAAAAGGGGTACTTTTTTGAAAAGATGTGTAGACATGGTTTGATTGGGTAGAGCTGCGAATATACTCAATTCAGAGCGTCTGTTCCTTGCCACATCTTGTAATAAACCTACTAAGAAGCAGTGCGTTGAGCACCAGTGTATATTTTTTTAAAAATAAAGCCTGGGACATCGGCAGATCGGAGTTGTGCTATATTCATTGCCAGTCAACGAAACTGTTTATTATTTCCATGAATTGTGGTAAGCTTGAAATATTCAATATCTTTTAATGAAAATTGAATGTAAATTGATAATTTATGTCTGTATATATGTGTAGTTCAGTAGCGAACATGATGTAAAGCCTATAGTGCTCCAGCCTGAACAGAAGGTGTCGGAGGAAAGTAAAACTGCATGGAATGGCCAAACAGTACACTGACACCTAGATTATTGACTAGACAGAAATAATGCTGGAATTGCAGAGGCGTGGTAACCATTAGGGAGGGAAATACTGGTATAAAGTATTTCAGATGAAGCTGACAGTTCGCCTAACGCTCTGAACTCAATGTTTGTGATGTATTGTGCTCAGTGTAGAAATAGAGTATAAATTAGTTCTGACGTAGAAGGTACAACCTTCTTGTTTCAGGGACCGTGGTCTTAAAGTTATTGAGCAGCACCTGGTCAGAGCTTTGCTGAAGCCAGAGGTGGACAGCATACTCCTTGGTCCATATAGCAACCAGTGGGGTGGCTCCAGAACTCATTAAAGTAATCGAGCAGAGGAGTCTTTTACTGCAGTCATCACGAAAGATAAGAGAGTGTGGCCATGGAGCTCAACATTATGTACCCCCATCTTAAAATGACATTGTAAAATAAAATTAAGAGGGGAATTTAATTGTTTTAATACCAGGAACTGAGAACATCTCCAATACTAGTTCCAATAGAAACAAACTATTGAAGTCATGATGACAAATACCAACAGAGCTTGAACAAAACAAAACCAGTATTACCTCATATTACTACTACACAACTGACACACATAGGATACTATTAATAATATATGTCACTACAAGATTCATATTAATAAATTCTGTACATATAACTTGTAATTAAAATTGATTGTGATTCCTGGTTCCCTTTGTATTTGAATCAGGACACATATACATTCATGACAGCACTGAATACATATTGTTATTTGAAAAGTTATCAGTGACTCCTTTAAGATATCCTCGTAGAGTGTTTTATGTATGTGAGTGTCACAGTGTTGTCAAGTGCGGTGGAATAAATTAAATTGTTTATCTGTCTGTTGTTGTTATGACTTACACTTCATCATACACATACCCTAGACATATAACGTAGTCATCACACTATTCCAGAATAATTCTGACTGAGGTATACATATGTGGCAGCAAGTAAGGTTATCTATAATACACTACTCTTATTAGATATAGATACCTTCACAGCTGATCTCAGTCAGTACACTAAGTCCCCTATAAATATTTATAACATCCCACTTCACCACATATATTGGGGGCTCGTCCGGGATTTTGAATCTTTCCCTATTACAAATATTGGGGGTAATTCACTTCAGGGAATAATAAGAATTAAAAGGTATCCTTGGGTGAAAATAAATAAGGTTGAGCTCACAGTGCCTGTGTTGTCCTGAGTTAATTAGTCATAGATAAAATTGTTTAGTTACATATTTTAGACATTTATCTGTTAGACAATGGCCGACCTGGCAAAATTTCGATCTGCTGCTGTACAGACTGCGAAAGAGTTAGGAATGGACGGGCAAATTATGATTTCTTATGTCACTGCTGAATGTGACAAATATATTGAACGGGAAGAAAGAAGATTAGAAAAAGAGGCCGAAAGAAAATTAGAGGCTGAGACTAAGAGGTTGCAGATTGAGGCTGAGGCTAAGAGGTTGCAGATTGAGGCTGACAAAGAGGCTAAGAAATTGGAGGCAGAAAGAGAAGACAAAAGATTGGCTGCAGAAAGAGAAGAGAAGAAATTAGCTGCAGAAAGGGAAGCAGAAGAAAGAAGATTGACTGCAGAGAGGGAAGCAGAAAAGGAGGAGAAGAGATTACAAAGGGAACATGAGTTACGACTAAGGGAGTTTGAGTTTCAAGGCCATGCTCCTGAAAATGGTGCCAGTCCCTTTGCCTCTGATGCCACTGCTAGCCAGGGAGCCTCAACCTCAGCTATGAATTTTCATTTAGATCATTTTGTTGAGAAAGACGATGATATAGAGAGCTATCTAAATAGGTATGAACTATTAGCTACCACATATGGGTTAGAGAGAGAAAGGTGGAGCTTAAAGTTATCTCAGGGACTTCGTGGGGCAGCTTATGAAGTTTTTGCAAAAATGAGCAGAAGTGATCAGGAAAATTATGACATGCTAAAGCAGGCTCTTTTGTTAAGATATGAAAAGAATGCAGAATTTTATAGGAAAAAATTTAGGAATGCTAAACTACTGTCAGGTGAAACCTATCACCAGTTCTCTGCACGAATAGAGACATACTTGGAGAAATGGACTTCTCTGGGGAAAACCCAAGATCTTAAGGAAATGGTCCTTATAGAGCAATTAAGAGAGTCCATGGCTCCAGACCTGAGAAAGTTTCTCATGGAACAAGGTGCAGAGAGGCTGGGTGAGTTGCTAAATGTTGCTGAAAGGTATCAAGCAGCTCAAGCAGAGGTAACAGGTAATAAAAAGAAACAAGTGGATAACTTTAGGGCACCACAGAACTTTAATAAATTTGATCCTAGGGATCAAAACAAAGGTAAGCACCAGTTTGATAGGCCACGGTATGAAAATAAAAATAAATTCCCACAATTCGATGAAAGGAAATATGATGAAAGAAAATCTTTCAACCAAGGAAAAAGGTGGTGTAAGAATTGTAAGATGAACAATCATGACACTGACTATTGCAGAAGGAAACCTGTGTATATGGCCACCCTTCAGGTCAGGTCGACCTCAAGACAGGAGGAGGATATTATGTTGGATACCACTCCAGAAGAGATGAGGAAGGCACAGGCTGGGGATAAAACACTCAAGCCTTGTTTCAGAAAATTGTCAACTTGTCATACAACTCCAGGCAAGGGAGATTTTTACATGAAAAACAAGTTGATGTATGGGAAGACTGGAGCTAGATCCAAAGGTCAGGGACAGCTGGTACTTCCTAAAAGATATAGGGCAGACTTAATAAGGAGCCTACATGTGAAACCAGATGGGGACCATGAGAAGATAGGTACCATCATTCAAAAGGTGGCTCACAATTATTATTGGCCCAAAGCAAGATGGGACATTGAGAATTTTGTAGAAAGGTGTAGCATAGCACATGAGGGAACACCCACAAGTGGGAACATTGATCAGGACCTGGACACGCCACGGGGCAAAATTAGGCCTGATAATAAAAAGAAAAATAGATTTGATAAAGTGGACCAAATGGAATGGGAAGCCCCTTTTCACGGACAAGCTTCACTTAACTGTTTTACAATGGCCACTATGCGGAGAGTGCAAAAAGATGTCTTACCCCAGGATAAGCCGAAAATCCCTCAATCGGACTTAAACAAACTGGAGGAAGAGGATGTAGAGAGGAAATCTCTCCTCAAGAATTTTAAGTGGGGAGAAAGCCCCAAAAGAAAAATTGGTAGCGGTCGTTTTATGCATGATAATTCTGGGAAGAAAAATCATCACTATAGAGCTTCGAGTGGAAGAGACCATACCGGTGCATGGACAAATAGGTCCACAAAATTAAAGGTCCATATGTAGCTTTGTTAAGAACGTGGACTGATGAAAAGGCAGAGGAAAACATTACATCTTCATACCAATATGTGAATGAGCTGACCACTCGTTTAAAAACTGGCTGGAAACTTGCCAATGAAAATTTGAAACAAGCCAGGAAGAAACATGCTGCCTATTATAACAGGAAGGCGAAAGACAGAGATTTGGCTGTGGGAGAGAAGGTACTGCTTCTTCTCCCCGGGAGTCAGAATAAGTTACAGATTGGATGGCAAGGTCCATATACAGTTTTAGAGAAGGTGTCTAGAACAAATTATAAGATAGATAAGAAGGGGAAAGAAAAAATCTATCATGTGAATCTCCTGAAGAAATATTTGGAAAGAGAACATCAGGTAGAGACACACTTGTTGACCTTGTCCATCGCCATGGAGATGAAAAAGGAACCACTTTCATCATTTGAATATCCATTACACCCCTGTGAGACAGCAGCACAGGTGAAAATCAGTACACATTTAACGAAAACTCAGAAAGAGAGAGTGCAACAGGTTCTAAATAATCATGCAGAGGTGTTAACAGACCGACCAGGGCATACAAACCTATTGGAATATGATATGAAACTGATAGACCCCACACCTGTCTGTATGAAACCATATTCGATTCCGTTTGCTAAGGAGAAAGCTTTGAAGGAAGAGATAGACTATCTGTTGAAGGAAGGAATTATTTCACACAGTGAATCCTCATATAGTTCCGGTGTTGTACTCTTAAGGAAGCCCTCTGGAGAACATAGACTCTGTATAGATTACAGGAGACTGAATGCTATTACAGAAGGACAGGTGGATCCATTGCCGGATACAAATCAGCTGTTTGCCAGACTAAATAAAGCTAAATATTTCTCAAAAGTGGATCTGAGTAAAGGATACTATCAGATTCCAGTAAAGCCTGAGGTTAGACCATACCTAGCTTTTAGTACCTCAGAAGGACACTATGAGTTTAATAGATTGCCATTTGGATTGAAGAATGCGCCTAGTGTCTTCTCTAGAATGATGAGAAAATTATTGGACCCTCTGAATAATCCATATATAACAAATTTCATGGATGATATCCTTATAGCAACAGAAACATTTGAGGAACACATTGACTCTCTGAATATGCTGTTTAATCGACTTAGGGAAGCAAATTTAACAGCCCGACCAACCAAATGTTGCGTTGGATGTAAAGAATTGGAATTTTTGGGACACACAGTTTATCAGGGAAACATGACCCCTGACCCAAAGAATTTAGAGAAACTAAAGAAAGCCCCGAGACCACAAACCAAGAAGGACGTGAGATCCTTTGTCTCATTATGTGGTTTCTACCAGAAGTATATCAAAAACTTTAATTCCATATGTGCACCGTTAACTGATTTGACACGTAAAGGACATCCAGATCGCATTACATGGACACCACAATGTGAAATGGCTTACCAAGAATTGAAGGAAAAGCTCACAAGTAAACCTATTTTGAAATTACCTGACTTAAGTCAAGAATTCATAGTAAGGACGGATGCCAGTAATATTGGGTTAGGTGCAACTCTACTACAGAAATCAGATGCATTGGATGGGGAATTAAGCCCAGTGGCATATGCTAGCAGAAAGTTGAATAAAGCTGAAATCAACTACTCAACTAGCGAAAAAGAATGTCTTGCAGTAATATGGGCAATAAAGAAATTCAATATTTATCTGTATGGGAAGGCATTTAAGTTGCAAACGGATCACAAACCTTTATCGTTTCTAGCCCAGGCTAGGCATGAGAACTCTAGGTTACTCCGATGGTCCTTACTTTTGGCTCCATATAATTTTAGCATTGAGTATATATCTGGAAAAACAAATTTGGGAGCGGATTTTTTAAGCCGCCATCCGTGTGATGAGAATCACCGTAAACCCCAGAAATAATAATAAATTTCTCTATGTGTATATAGAATAAAGGACTGACATATAATGTCTGTTTTTAAGAGGGGAGATGTCGTGAATTATTCTAATCCCCATATATAAATTAAAACGTAAATGCAAAGCCTAACAAATAAATTTAATAAAAGGAAAGAAGAATGGTAAAGAACCGTGCTGTCACAATGACTGTACTCGAAATCCCCCTTGTTTTCTACTTCGTCGGCAAATTGTAACGCTTTCACGTTGATAGTAAAAGCCTACTGTGTCGCTGCACGCTTTCTTCAATGAAACGTGTACTGTATTTCTTGGAAAAACCTTGAGATACGCAAGCTGATCAATGACCTAAATTTAATATTTCATTCATTCCATTTTATACACGGCGTAACTAAAAGACAGATGGACTAAAGGATAGAGAGAAGGGAGAGGCAGAAAGCAAGGACACATGCAACACTAAACACGCGTCGCGCGATACACAATTGCTGCCATCACGCGTGTAAGGCCACAAGCACTGGTTTTTTTTTTCAAATCGTCAGTGATAAAAACACTACCCATACCAGAGTTAGGTTTTAAAATCCTGAAAAACGCTTATTGGGAATTATGACATTATACCGGTTTACGTTTGAAAACATGACAGTACCCAGACACCCTCAAGTTTGGAAGTGAGAAGGTAGTAACAGCACGACTATCCTAGAAGAAAATGCATATTGGCTCCATTAAATTCGTATATTTGGGTTCCTTAGGGTTTGCTGACAAAGAATATGTAAAACGTTACGCAAATAGTCTAGGAATTACCAAATTATAACCAAAATAAAATAGTGGGGGTGCCTGACAGCATGAAATCATTTCTGCTCATAAAATTTTTTTTATAACGTGTTTGAAAAAAACATTACGTTACGGAAATAGCCTACCATGTTAACTCCTATTTGATTGGAGCGCAACAAATGTAAGACTAAACACGATTGGTCGGGCTATAAATACTATCTTGTGTTGTCAGGGGAAACGTGAAAAGGGGTACTTTTTTGAAAAGATGTGTAGACATGGTTTGATTGGGTAGAGCTGCGAATATACTCAATTCAGAGCGTCTGTTCCTTGCCACATCTTGTAATAAACCTACTAAGAAGCAGTGCGTTGAGCACCAGTGTATATTTTTTTATAAAATAAAGCCTGGGACATCGGCAGATCGGAGTTGTGCTATATTCATTGCCAGTCAACGAAACTGTTTATTATTTCCATGAATTGTGGTAAGCTTGAAATATTCAATATCTTTTAATGAAAATTGAATGTAAATTGATAATTTATGTCTGTATATATGTGTAGTTCAGTAGCGAACATGATGTAAAGCCTATAGTGCTCCAGCCTGAACAGAAGGTGTCGGAGGAAAGTAAAACTGCATGGAATGGCCAAACAGTACACTGACACCTAGATTATTGACTAGAAAGAAATAATGCTGGAATTGCAGAGGCGTGGTAACCATTAGGGAGGGAAATACTGGTATAAAGTATTTCAGATGAAGCTGACAGTTCGCCTAACGCTCTGAACTCAATGTTTGTGATGTATTGTGCTCAGTGTAGAAATAGAGTATAAATTAGTTCTGACGTAGAAGGTACAACCTTCTTGTTTCAGGGACCGTGGTCTTAAAGTTATTGAGCAGCACCTGGTCAGAGCTTTGCTGAAGCCAGAGGTGGACAGCATACTCCTTGGTCCATATAGCAACCAGTGGGGTGGCTCCAGAACTCATTAAAGTAATCGAGCAGAGGAGTCTTTTACTGCAGTCATCACGAAAGATAAGAGAGTGTGGCCATGGAGCTCAACATTATGTACCCCCATCTTAAAATGACATTGTAAAATAAAATTAAGAGGGGAATTTAATTGTTTTAATACCAGGAACTGAGAACATCTCCAATACTAGTTCCAATAGAAACAAACTATTGAAGTCATGATGACAAATACCAACAGAGCTTGAACAAAACAAACCCAGTATTACCTCATATTACTACTACACAACTGACACACATAGGATACTATTAATAATATATGTCACTACAAGATTCATATTAATAAATTCTGTACATATAACTTGTAATTAAAATTGATTGTGATTCCTGGTTCCCTTTGTATTTGAATCAGGACACATATACATTCATGACAGCACTGAATACATATTGTTATTTGAAAAGTTATCAGTGACTCCTTTAAGATATCCTCGTAGAGTGTTTTATGTATGTGAGTGTCACAGTGTTGTCAAGTGCGGTGGAATAAATTAAATTGTTTATCTGTCTGTTGTTGTTATGACTTACACTTCATCATACACATACCCTAGACATATAACGTAGTCATCACACTATTCCAGAATAATTCTGACTGAGGTATACATATGTGGCAGCAAGTAAGGTTATCTATAATACACTACTCTTATTAGATATAGATACCTTCACAGCTGATCTCAGTCAGTACACTAAGTCCCCTATAAATATTTATAACATCCCACTTCACCACATATATTGGGGGCTCGTCCGGGATTTTGAATCTTTCCCTATTACAAATATTGGGGGTAATTCACTTCAGGGAATAATAAGAATTAAAAGGTATCCTTGGGTGAAAATAAATAAGGTTGAGCTCACAGTGCCTGTGTTGTCCTGAGTTAATTAGTCATAGATAAAATTGTTTAGTTACATATTTTAGACATTTATCTGTTAGACAATGGCCGACCTGGCAAAATTTCGATCTGCTGCTGTACAGACTGCGAAAGAGTTAGGAATGGACGGGCAAATTATGATTTCTTATGTCACTGCTGAATGTGACAAATATATTGAACGGGAAGAAAGAAGATTAGAAAAAGAGGCCGAAAGAAAATTAGAGGCTGAGACTAAGAGGTTGCAGATTGAGGCTGAGGCTAAGAGGTTGCAGATTGAGGCTGACAAAGAGGCTAAGAAATTGGAGGCAGAAAGAGAAGACAAAAGATTGGCTGCAGAAAGGGAAGAGAAGAAATTAGCTGCAGAAAGGGAAGCAGAAGAAAGAAGATTGACTGCAGAGAGGGAAGCAGAAAAGGAGGAGAAGAGATTACAAAGGGAACATGAGTTACGACTAAGGGAGTTTGAGTTTCAAGGCCATGCTCCTGAAAATGGTGCCAGTCCCTTTGCCTCTGATGCCACTGCTAGCCAGGGAGCCTCAACCTCAGCTATGAATTTTCATTTAGATCATTTTGTTGAGAAAGACGATGATATAGAGAGCTATCTAAATAGGTATGAACTATTAGCTACCACATATGGGTTAGAGAGAGAAAGGTGGAGCTTAAAGTTATCTCAGGGACTTCGTGGGGCAGCTTATGAAGTTTTTGCAAAAATGAGCAGAAGTGATCAGGAAAATTATGACATGCTAAAGCAGGCTCTTTTGTTAAGATATGAAAAGAATGCAGAATTTTATAGGAAAAAAATTTAGGAATGCTAAACTACTGTCAGGTGAAACCTATCACCAGTTCTCTGCACGAATAGAGACATACTTGGAGAAATGGACTTCTCTGGGGAAAACCCAAGATCTTAAGGAAATGGTCCTTATAGAGCAATTAAGAGAGTCCATGGCTCCAGACCTGAGAAAGTTTCTCATGGAACAAGGTGCAGAGAGGCTGGGTGAGTTGCTAAATGTTGCTGAAAGGTATCAAGCAGCTCAAGCAGAGGTAACAGGTAATAAAAAGAAACAAGTGGATAACTTTAGGGCACCACAGAACTTTAATAAATTTGATCCTAGGGATCAAAACAAAGGTAAGCACCAGTTTGATAGGCCACGGTATGAAAATAAAAATAAATTCCCACAATTCGATGAAAGGAAATATGATGAAAGAAAATCTTTCAACCAAGGAAAAAGGTGGTGTAAGAATTGTAAGATGAACAATCATGACACTGACTATTGCAGAAGGAAACCTGTGTATATGGCAACCCTTCAGGTCAGGTCGACCTCAAGACAGGAGGAGGATATTATGTTGGATACCACTCCAGAAGAGATGAGGAAGGCACAGGCTGGGGATAAAACCCTCAAGCCTTGTTTCAGAAAATTGTCAACTTGTCATACAACTCCAGGCAAGGGAGATTTTTACATGAAAAACAAGTTGATGTATAGGAAGACTGGAGCTAGATCCAAAGGTCAGGGACAGCTGGTACTTCCTAAAAGATATAGGGCAGACTTAATAAGGAGCCTACATGTGAAACCAGATGGGGACCATGAGAAGATAGGTACCATCATTCAAAAGGTGGCTCACAATTATTATTGGCCCAAAGCAAGATGGGACATTGAGAATTTTGTAGAAAGGTGTAGCATAGCACATGAGGGAACACCCACAAGTGGGAACATTGATCAGGACCTGGACACGCCACGGGGCAAAATTAGGCCTGATAATAAAAAGAAAAAATAGATTTGATAAAGTGGACCAAATGGAATGGGAAGCCCCTTTTCACGGACAAGCTTCACTTAACTGTTTTACAATGGCCACTATGCGGAGAGTGCAAAAAGATGTCTTACCCCAGGATAAGCCGAAAATCCCTCAATCGGACTTAAACAAACTGGAGGAAGAGGATGTAGAGAGGAAATCTCTCCTCAAGAATTTTAAGTGGGGAGAAAGCCCCAAAAGAAAAATTGGTAGCGATCGTTTTATGCATGATAATTCTGGGAAGAAAAATCATCATAAGATTAAATTTAGGAAGTTGTTGCCCATTATTGTGTATCTGATAGATATTGCTAGGTTGAAGCTTAGAGGATATAGTTATCGGATATAAAGTTGTTTAGTTTGTGGTAGCCCGTAAGATATAAGATATCTGCTATACTGCTCAATATACAGATAATATAGGTGATAATTGATATATATAAATAGTTTTAAATACTATAGAAATATATAAATATATAATGTATCTATATAGTAATTTATATATATATTATTATCTATATATTTATATATTATTTATTTATTTGATTATAATAAATCTATTATTAAATTATTACTTATTGTATAATTTAATAATTATATATTAAAATTATATTTTTATAAATTGATATATTATGTTATTATTTATATATTTGTATATTTTTATATTTATATGATTATATGTATATATTTATTTTATATATATATATATATATATATATATATATATATATTTATATATATTTATAGATATTTATATATATTTAATATAAAAAAATATTTATTTAAAAAGTTAAATTTAATTTTTAAATTATGAAAAATAAAAAAGAAAAAAAAAAAATAATGAAAAAAAAGAATTAAAAAAAGGAATAATATTTATGAATATTAAGAAGTTAGTTGTGTATATTTATTTGTGATTTTGGTTTTTGTTTGTTGTATTTTTTTGTATCTGTTATATAGATTTTATAATTGATTTTTTTTGATGGGGGTTAAATGTTATATATAATATATGGTTATGGGTGGATGTTGTCGTTTTAGTGATACTATGTTGAGAGGAAGTTTGAGTTTTATTTGTATTGTTGTTGTAATATTTTGTTTTGGTTTTTTTTTGGGGGGGGGGGGGGTGGTGGG
>JAMPIV010004458.1:0-61358 GCA_024509875.1 Oreohelix idahoensis
TGCAATGCTTATGCTGCAATACTTCCTGCCTAATAAACATACTGAGAAGAAAACGATACTCTCTTGTTGCACTCGTGCACAATATGTGAAGACGGAAGTTCTCGGACTGGAATTCGATGTTAATGACGTTAACTTTACCCAGAGTATAGCCGACAAATAGAAGCATGCGCTTCGTGCCAACAGTGTTCATCGTCTGCAGGATTTTCCCCGCACCGTCGACATTGTCCACTGAAGCTTCGGCTTGGAAATACAAGTGGAGAGCATCCCATTACTCAAGGATCCTCTCAATGACTGCTTCACTGCAAATGCCAGCGTGTTTCACACAGCTTCAACACGTTATGTTTCTGGGCCTGAACTACATCTTGTATTAACTGGAGATTTCTTTTACTACAAACGAAATTTAGAAACAGACATTCCTTATGAAAATTTAAAGCCAAGATGTTAGGTGGTTGCTGTCAGCATTTGCAGTGCAAATAAATGACAAACACAGCCGAGAACAACAGAGGCATGTGGAATCTCTTTCTTTAGCTGTGCCTGTAAACCACTTGCAGTCCCCAAAATTGGCACAGTTGTCTGCAGCAAAACAAATGACGTTACTAAGCGGGATTGCATGCGTGCTCAACAATTTCTTAACAGCTGTAAACATGCCAAGACCAGCCCCATCCTCCTCCTCAATGAGATCTAACAGTGAATCAACTACTTTTCTTGTTTTTGTGCCACAGAATCGCACAACGACTGCCAACATGTGATTCGTACAGACATCAGTACTCTCATCAACGATTATAGAAAATTTATGATTTCTGCAAATGTTAATAACTTCAAGCCGCTCAAAATGTGCAATGCCGTATTGTATCATATAGGCAGCATTGGTGCGCTTCATTGACATTTTTTGAGCAATCGTGCTGTGTGGAAACATCTGCTTGCAACATTCAGTCAAATGATCAGCTTGCGAAAACGAAGTATTATGTTCTGCCATGAAAGCTGACAACAGTATCTCCGCTTTAGCAATTTTGTCTTGGAGACAGGGCTCTTTTAGTTTGATGAAAATCTTGTTAATGTTCAGAGTTTTGCTTTTGGCTTCGAAGTTTTTTTCATGTGCTTCTGTGTGCTTGTATGTGTCAATAAAGCTGTTTTGTTGGCATTAGTTAATGTACAGGAACAGACCGTACAAATCGCATCATAGCGATTGCCAGAGTCCGGCGTTATCCAATCTTTCAGTTAGCTGTCTGTTAGCCATTCCGCACAAAAAGCTTGCTGATACCATTTTCTTCTTCTTTGATCCTTAGCCGCAGCGGCTGGGAGACTTTTTCAGGCCATAAATCGTGGATTCCTCAGCAAGAAAGAGGTTGGTAAGAAAACGAAGATGGCTGTATACCGCTCCACCTATGTCCCAGTCTTGACATATGGATGCGAGTCGTGGGCAATGACTACAACCCACAAAAGCCAGATCCAAACCTCAGAAATGAGGTATCTGAGGAAAGTGGTTGAAGTAACAAGAAGAGACATGGTCCGCAACCAAACGATCCGTCAAGGCCTAAAATCCCATCCGCTTCAGACCCAAATAGAACAGTCCCAACTAAGATGGTTTGGCCATGTCTGCAGAATGGGAGAAGATCGGCTACCACGACAAGCATGGGAAACAAAGAGCCAGGGATCCAGACCTCCAGGACGACCCAGATTCCGCTAGGAGGACAACATTAGACAATCTTTGAAGGACCGAGGACTAGAATGGAACCAGGCCAGGAAGAAGACAGCTGATAGAATGGTCTGGCGCTCTCTCTTCCAAACCTCTACACCTCACGGTAGAAGGGGAACGACTAAGTAAGTAAGTTGATCCTTAGCCGCCGACCGTCAAAGCAGTCAGTGGCCATTACGCCTGGTGGCGTCTTGTAGGGCAACAACAAATTGATTCCACTTTGCTCGGTCGGCGGCCATCCTTCGTACAGTGCCCCAACTCTGGTTCATTCTTTGCATCTCAGCCTCCACAGTCCTCCGCCAAGTTGTTTTTGGTCGGCCTCTCCTTCGTTTTCCTCCAGGGGTCCATAGCATAGCTGTTCTTGTGATGGCATCGGGGTCTCTTCTGAGAACATTGCCAACCCAGCTCCAGCGTCTGCCAGCTATGATGGTGTGCATCTCCTCTTGCTTGCTCCGAGCAAGCAGATCTTGGATGGTGATGGTGTTCGGCCGAAAGATTCGGAGAATTTTTCTTAGGCATGGTGTGTGAAAAGAGGACAATTTCGACATTTCCTTCTCTGTAACTCTACAGCTCTCCGCGCCATAAAGAAGCATAGAAAGCACACAGTTCTGAAATAATCCTAATTTTGTGCTTGTGCTGTACTGAGAGGACTTCCAGATGTTGTTTAGTCTAATAAAGGCTGTTCTTGTTTTGTTCATTCTGTTGTTGATGTCTTTGCTTGCTCCGCCGTCTGGTGTTACTATGCATCCTGTAGATTATCTAACATTTGGAAATTACGATCATTGAATATACATACCAAGCTTCGTCTGTTTAATTCAAATGTTATCTCAGTGTTAACATACGGCTGTGAGAGTTGGAAAATTACAAAATTATTGGAGAACAAGCTGAATACATTCGAGAACAAATGTCTTAGAAAACTCATGAACATCAGTTGGAAAGAATTCAAGACTAATCGACAAATAAGAGAAGACTTTAGGCAGAAATATGTCTCCGACTATATAAGGAAAAGACGATGGTCATATATCGGTCATGTCCTACGAATGCAAAACAACAGAATACCACTACAGGCGCTCACTTGGGTTCCTGAGGGGAAGCGGAAAAAAGGAAGACCAAAAGAAACACTCAGAAGAACAATAATAAGAGAAGGAAGAACGTTGGGCCTAAATAATGTGCAAGAGCTAAGAGGAGTGGCGTCACAACGAACAACCTGGAGAGCACTGGTTTCTGCCTTATGCGCCGTGTTTGGTGCTTAAAGAATTTATTATATTATTATTAATTATTATTATTATATATATATATATTACTTTATATATGTATATATATATATATATATATATATATATATATATATATATATATATATATATATATATATATATATATATATATATATATAATATATATATATTATATATATAGGTTTTAGTAAAAATGGGTGCAATATATCCCTCTGACAGTCCTCTATGCACGCTAAGCATAAAAAAAAAATTCATCGACAACCTTGGTGATCACGTGCAATTTGGTTTGCTGACCATAAATTCACATTTTTAATCTGTTTTTTCAAACTTCCGTACAATCAAACAGGTGAAGTAATCGTGCTGATTGACATTCCACGTGCAATGGCGACTTTTCGTGAACAGAGTTCACTCTTAATTTGTTTTACAATCAGCAGACGTAGGGTAGTTTCATCACTTGCCAAAACCATGCCACCGAGAAGAAGTCTTGACACGTTACAAAGAATGAGGGCTATAGCGTGGGTTGAAAGTGGTTTATCTGTCCGTGAGGTTGCTAGACGGCTTGCAGTGTCACACTCTACTATCCAAAGAATTTTGGAGAGATTTCAGGCCATAGGAAGTGTGGAGGATCGCAACCGGCCAGGTCGCCTTAGATGCACCAATAGACATGATGACCGGTACCTCTTGTTGTCAGCCCTGCGCCATCGAACAGTGACTTGTTCCACTCTAATATGTCAACTGAGAACTACTGTAAACGTTAATGTCAGTCAAAGCACCATTCGCAGACGTTTACATGAATTTGGACTGGCTGGTCGACGTCCTGCAGTCAGAATCCCTCTTACTCCTGCTCATCGTAGAGCCCGTGTTGCTTGGTGTCGCGAGCACATCCGATGGACAAAGCAACAATGGTGTCAAGTTCTCTACACTGATGAATCTCGCTTCACTGCTTCACTATGTCATTCAATGATAGAAGGATTTGAGTTTGGAGACGACCAGGAGAACGATTTACTGATGACACAATTCGAGCGGTGGATCGTTATGGTAGGGGTTCTGTCGAGGCCTGGGGAGGCTTCTACAGACACGGCAGGACCCTACTCTACATCATCCAAGGCAACTTGACCGGCCCAAGATACCAGAACGAAATCTTGAGACCAATTGTTCAGCCTGCTCTGGAGGCCATAGGTGGTAATGCCATCCTCCAAGATGATAACGCTCGACCCCATCGAGCTCGTGTGGTAAATGAGTTTATTCAGCAACATGGGATAATCAGGATGGCGTGGCCAGCTCATTCACCTGACCTTTCTCCGATTGAGCACCTCTGGGATGTCCTTGGTCGAAGATTGTCAAAAAATCACCCACTGCCAATGGATGTTGCACAGCTGACTGCATTTCTGCTTCAGGAATGGCAAGCTGTTCCTCAGGATACTCTTCGGACCCTTGTGGACTCGATGCGTGTACGCTGTCATGAATGCCTTGCTGCAAACGGTGGTCATACCCGATTTTGAAATGTCTATTTGTCCAATATCTATTGTGGTACTTTTGAAAAGGTGGGTGACACACTTCACAGCTTCATTGCGTTTGAATGTGTGTTTCCTTTTCTTTACGTGACATGTCAATTTGGTATTCAATGAATGCCGTTTTGACTGATACCAATTACGTTTATATCAGATTTGTTTTATGGTTTCAACCAATTTTTTTCTAAGTGGCCCTTGACTTTTGACGAGTAGTATATATATATATATATATATATGTATATATATATATATATATATATATATATATATATATATATATATATATATATATATATATATATATATATATATATATATATATATATATATATATATATATATAACTGATACCATGGCTTCACTTTATTACGCGCTGGCGTGTGTGTTTATCATACTGGTACAACTATTTAGCGTACCTTCATCATCGCTCATTTTATAATCTTATAATAACCAAAAAAAAAAAAGTTGTTTATCTGCTTAAGTGAGCGGCAGTGCATAGTGGTTAGTGCACTGGCTTCCTAGCTCAGTGGTCTATGGTTCAATCCCCAGATGAGGTGGGATTTTTTTAGGCCGCAAACGTCTCCTGGGTCGACCCAGGCCGAATTGGGTACCAGAGCAACTCTGGGAAGGTTAAAGCGGCCGGCGTGATGCTGACTACATCACCCCTAGTGTGCCGATGGTCAAGAAAGTATGGGCCTAATACCATATTCCCAATATGCCTCAATGGGCATACCTTTACTTTGTTTTCCTTTTATCTGCTAAAGTCTAAAATTTAAAAATAGTACTTTATAACACATCGCAAAAATGAATGAGTATTGTAGATGACAGCCATTAACAGAATAACAGGAAATAGATAGTTGATGTAAACGAGTAAAAAACAACGTCATTGATGTGGTTAAAAACAAGAATTAAATTTAAGTGGAATAAAAAATATATAGCACATAATGTTTTACATTTAATTATAATATTAAATATAATGTATAATGCTCAGTGCACAGAATATACATACACGGTAAATGCCAACTGTCAAATATAGCGAGATTAATGCAGATTTGATTCCTACAATTATAACATATCACAGCCATCTTCTCTAAACTTTGTAAAGTCTTTGTAATTTTCTTCTTTGCTAGAAAATATAATTGAAAATAATTTGAAATTTATAATTTAATGCACTGATTGCAATTATTAGCTTAATAAACAGGATGCATCCCTTGGTTAAAAAAAAAATTACGTCCCATGTGTACTCGCATAACGGTACATTAATGATAGAGTATGAGGGAAAATGCAATGCAGTCCTGATAAATACCAACAAGAGCTTCCAACGTCAAGGTCTGGCTGTGGCGAGCTCAGAAAAGTGAGTTACGTCATTGAGTTCACATCAGGACCGAGCTGCCGTTACGGCGTCACCTCAGTTTATGCAAAAAGACGCTATTACATCATGCAGAAAAGGGTGTTAGACGTCATAGTTCAGTGCTATAGTACAGCACTGAACACGGAGAACAACAAAAACAACAATCAGAATGTTCAACACAAATGTCAATTCAGTCCTATAGTACGGCTCTGAGCATAGATAACAACAAAAACAACAATCAGAATGTTCAACTCAAATGTCAATTCAGTCCTATAGTACGGCTCTGAGCCTAGATAACAACAAAAACAACAATCAGAATGTTTAACACAAATGTCAATTCAGTCCTATAGTACGGCTCTGAGCATAGATAACAACAAAAACAACAATCAGAATGTTCAACTCAAATGTCAAGTCAGTCCTATAGTACGGCTCTGAGCCTAGATAACAACAAAAACAACAATCAGAAAGTTCAACTCAAATGTCAAGTCAGTCCTATAGTACGGCTCTGAGCATAGATAACAACAAAAACAACAATCAGAAAGTTCAACTCAAATGTCAAGTCAGTCCTATAGTACAGCTCTGAGCATAGATAACAACAAAAACAACAATCAGAATGTTTACTATGAATGATGTTCCGCGTGAAGGGGAAGACAAAGAGAGTAAATACTGGACAGTTTGGCATCGTGGCCCGGAAAGAAATCAACAGCAGAAGTGATAAATTTTACTGGAGACAGGAAGTTCTGGAGAGACGTGATCTCCTACGTCACTGGGTATGGTACCTAAAGAAGAAGAAGAAAAATAAGAAGAAGAGAACGAAGAAGAAGAAGAAAAATAAGAAGAAGAGAACGAAGAAGAAGAAAAAAAATAAGAAGACGAGAACGAAGAAGAAGAAAAAAAATAAGAAGACGAGAACGAAGAAGAAGAAAAAAAATAAGAAGAAGAGAACGAAGAAGAAGAAAAAAAAGAAGTATCAAATAATATGAAGTTAATTACATTAGAGATTATTTTTTTTTAAAAGACTTACAAATACTACAATTTTAACAATAGCGAACATTTGTCGAGGTACGGTATATCGCTGATAATATCAATTGGCGTCGCTATATTTGTATCATTTCGGGTTGATGAAGCAGCTAATGAGTTAGACAATTCTTCCATTTAAACTTTTATCTCACCAACATCATCCTGATCTACAACAACGGAGTGGGTAACTATTCTTCCTGTACTGTTAATTTGTTGGTTTTACCTAGGCACAGCAACTGATCCACGGTAATTGCCCATAAACAGTGTAATTTTATTAAATTGCTATGGCGCCCCTTGCCCTAATGTCACCTTGCAAGCTGAGAGCCCGTATTCAAAGGTCTGCCTTTCATGGCACAGGGACACTGAGCATCATCAGACTTTCTCCATCTCACAAGGTTTGCGAACGATGGCAGGAGGTCATACATTGATCTTATAAGCGATAGTAGAAGAATGTTTGCTCCCCCTGTTTATTACAGAACATTTAATCTTACTATTCATGGCTTGTCGCCATGTTATAGTTAATATTCGTCTTTCCTGTTTACATCGTGGCTTCCAGTCAATGAAGTTACTGTAAAAGTGAATTCTTCTCAAAGAAGGTTCTTGCTTAACCCGCTGCTTATTCAAGAGATCGCTTTTTTGCTGTACCAAGTAAGAAAAAGAATGAATCATTTTGTCAGGTTTTGTGACAATGTTGTTCTCTGTTAACTAGCAAGTATACCCGTCAAATCAATTGACAAGAGAAGAATAGAATTAAAGCTAACACCTGAAACTTTCACCATACACGTTTAGAAGACTGAAAAGTGGAATAAATGAGAAGTGTTTTTTTTTTAACTCATCTTGTATAGCTGGTTATAAATAGTAACAACATATGACACTGAATGTAGTGAACATAATGGAGGCCTCAAATAACGCTGTGAATTTTTCAGATGCCCACAATAGCACCAGCGCCATACTAGACACATATATTATCAAAGATGTACAGCTATAAATATTTCTCTTAGTAAATCAAGTCTTCTTGGGCGGCTTAGTCAGTGTGTTCGGAATATTAGCCAATAAAGTCAACTTAATCATATTTTATAAACAAGGTCTTAATACAACCATCAACATTAGTTTCTTCGCTATGGGCGTGTCTGATCTCTGCGGTATGTTATTTCACCTGTGGTATATAATCTGCATTATTCCCTACATTGATGGCTTACGTATTCCCGTGGTATATTACGATGTACAGTTCATCACCGACGGTGTACCACGGGAGATTTTTGCCAGAATTACCTGTCTCATAACTGCCTATATCACAGCTGAAAGATGTCTCTGTATTGCTTTTCCATTACACGTCAAACAAATAATTACAGCCAAGAGAACAACAATAATAATAATATGTATCTAGTTGATGACGTGGTCATACGTGACTCCTTTATACTTTATATTCTACCTTGAGTGGAAATTCTATCCAGACAGAAACGAAACCTTTCTTGGGTCAGTTGTTACACATAACATGCAGTCCAAGGTGTGATATACTTTATTCATGGAATTCTCGGGATGGTATCTTTGTTGGCGGTTGTACTATTCACCTCCATGTTAACCCAAAAATTAAGGCAGAAGAATGTGTGGCATGAAACAACATATATACACCCAGATGTAGCGGGAGGTTATTTCAAATTATTTATCTATGTAAGAATCCAGGTGTGCTACCAGGATAGTATGCCAGTAAAGAGTTCTGGTCTTACAAGTAATACCCCAGTCTTAGATATAAGCACTGGTGTATGGATATCATAAAAATAGTCAGACTGTGAAAACCCTGGCCAGTTGGTAAGAAGTTGTACCAGGATTTAAGGTGTCTCCTCCCTGTGACTATCTTATGATTTCTTATTTTCTAGGGGATAATTAAAATGAACATTCACTGTAACCACAAATGTAATGAAGTGAATAATTCCTCGGGTACAGTTAAAATATTTTAATATTTACACTAATATTCTATTTCTGCTAGTTGGAAAAGAGCATAAAATTATATAAAAATTATACACACAATTACTATTATTGCCTGCTTAGACTTCCAGATCTTGAATAAAAAAGTTACTGAAAACTGGAATCACTTTAACTGTATCACTTTTCTTTTAGTCCTCTGACTTTACACATTACTGTCCTCATTTGACTGAATGCTTTAATGGTTTTAATACTGTTCTCACTATTGGCTGTTTGTTCATATATGGGTGGTCAGTGTCTTAACTGACACTTATCTTTTCAACTTGACACTGCTGACACTGAACTGCCCTTTGTAGATATCAGACTTGGTAGACCCAGCTATAGGGATGCCAATGACCAGTTGAAGTTCACTCTTTGGGGTCCTGCACTTTTGTGGGATTGCCTCTGATGAACAACACAGGCTTCTGATACTGGACAGTCTGGTTTGAGTTATTTCATGGAACCTGAAACATCATATCAGCCTTAGCTAGTATCTGGCTAGACTTGTAGCTGACTAGCACAGATGTCAGACCAGTCAGTCATCAGATGTCACCGTTATACAATCATAGTAAGTAAGGAAATAATTTCAGTGATACAGAAGTATTAACATTTCAATTAATTGTAACTGACTAGCACATAAGTCAGACTAGTCAGTCATCAGATGTCAAAGTTATACAGTCATAGTAATGGACATCATTTCAATGATACAGAATTAATATTAACATTATCAGTAATAAACATCATCTGGTTTATTCCGCTCCTGTACATCCTTTACTTATTTATAACTTGATCTTTCCAAACCATATCAGGTACAAATTTAAATACTGATGCCATTCCTAGCATCTACACAAAATTAATACACAAATAGATAAACTGATTGCCCGACTGACCAAACGATCAGGCTGCTTTCTTCAGTAGTATAACTACATAGTTGTTGAATTGAAGCCTGGCTATGAAACACTCCAGTTTACCAGCTGTAAATGGGTACTCAGTTGTGCGCTCGAACTAGGGAAGAAAAAGGCAGCGAGGAAGGGAACTAGTCACCTAACCTCGTAAAAGCGGTATCTTCCATGATGAAGCTTCTAACACTTCATTTGCCCATGACAATCTCTGCCATGGGACTGCTTTTATCTTCGACGAGATACAGCATTTACTATGATAGATGTTATCTACATTTGGATGTGGGGCTAGTTGTGATTAGTTTTTGTACAAGCAACAATCATCCACAAAGCACATGTTTAAATCATATTTAAAAAATCACAATACATTTATACCAAAGAATATTCTACGTGCATATATTGAGAAGTTTATACGAACCTGAAATAAAAAATATTATACACGGTAGTTATCATAATTTCGCTTACCCTCAGACTTCAGACACAGGACTGAAAATTTATGGCGATCCGCTCACAATTCAGGTGGTACATGTGTAGTGGCGAACTCTGCCTCTCAGTCTGTCTCAAACCTCTTTCGTTGTGTCTCTCTCAGTTTACCGATACGCTACTTATAAGTCTCTTGCGGACGTATCAGAGAGCACTGACATCACAGCTTAAGACTCGGGCTGAAATCCCTTTCCGAAACAGCGATTTCACCCGATCTGGGCGTTGCCTGAAACTTTCCCTGTCTTATCCTCGGCTTATATATTATCCATACTGTTCCATCCTATCTTGTTTTATACAGCCGATATATCTCTATTATCCTATCCATGTAATTTCACAAACTGTTATATGTTGATTTTAGTATTTAGAACAGAAGTGGGTTTACAGGCTTTCGGCTTAACTGTAGACAGCCGTAATATGCATATACCTCCGTAAATGATAACTTCCTACTGTTTTTCCTTATATATAGTTATACACAATCCTCTCCTGGACAACAACGTGATATCTTTTTCACAAAGATTCCATTATGCTCTTATATATCATTGCCGATTGCCGAGGTCTCATCGACATTTTGCCGGTACACCGCCATTTTGTAAGCGGCCGGCCCTGTGACAGTCGATCTGTAAACTACACGAAGTCACGCTTGCAATGTATTGAAACCAATTTTGCGACAATCTCAAATATTTACCTTAGCTCCAATCCCCGATTTCTTTACCCTGAAGAAATAAAACTGTCTTTCGGTTTTTAAGAAACACTTATTTATATTATCAGATGTTGTTTTGTAGCACTCAATCAGCTTATCTTCTTTTTTATCTCAAATATTTACATTTGCTCCAAACACGGGCCAGGTATATCGGCTTGTCTACTCTATCAGCGTGAATGGTTAGTTACCTAACACTCGGTTATCAGTGTATATTAATATGAGACATCAAAGTGACAAGTCCACGCTTGGTTTCTTTGACATGCCAATTAACTCTTTCTTGTCTGGTAGTTCATTAACGTGTTTTGTGTTTGTTATCACCTGTCGCTACCTAGGTCCGGTTCGCTTACCTTTTTTCTCCTCAGCTTTTAATTATTTATCCTTTATGCTTCAAAATTCTTTATTATTAAATTTATGAAAGGTTACTGCGACTGCCTGAAACCCCCCGTTTTGACAATCGTAAGACGCTATATCAACATTGAGATTACACTAACATTTAAAAAGTTGACGTGCTTACAATTTGGCTTAAAATATTTCACGCTGAATTTCTTACATGAATTGGTTCGTTAAATATTCATTTTATTTATTTATCTCGTTTCAGCTTTCTAAATACCCTTATTGCATAATGTCATCCTTATTTACAAATATAAACAAAGTTGGAGGGGCATATAATGAAATGAAATTAAACATACAAAAGGCATGAGATGTTTTCGCTTGTTTGGGAAATATACTACTCGTCAAAAGTCAAGGGCCACTTAGAAAAACCTTGGTTGAAACCATAAAACAAATCTGATATAAACGTAATTGGTATCAGTCAAAACGGCATTTATTGAATACCAAATTGACATGTCATGTAAAGAAATGGAAACACACATTCAAACGCAATGAAGCTGTGAAGTGTGTCACCCACCTTTTCAAAAGTCACACAACAGATATTGGACAAATAGACATTTCAAAATCGGGTATGACCACCGTTTGCAGCAAGGCATTAAAGACAGCGTAGACGCATCGAGTCCACAAGGGTCCGAAGAGTATCCCGAGGAACAGCTTGCCATTCCTGAAGCAGAAATGCAGTCAGATGTGCTACATCCATTGGCAGGGGGTGATTTGTTGACAATCTTCGACCAAGGACATCCCAGAGGTGCTCAATCGAAGAAAGGTCAGATGAATGAGCTGGCCACGCTATCCTGATGATCCCATGTTGCTGAATAAACTCATTCACCACACGAGCTCGATGGGGTCGAGCGTTATCATCTTGGAGGATGGAATTACCACCTATGGCCTCCAGAGCAGGCTGAACAATTGGTCTCAAGATTTCGTTCTGGTATCTTGGGCCGGTCAAGTTGCCTTGGATGATGTAGAATGGGATCCTGCCGTGTCTGTAGAAGCCTCCCCAGACAATGACAGAACCCCTACTATAACGATCCACCTCTCGAATTGTGTCATCAGTAAATCTCTCTCCTGGTCGTCTCCAAACTCGAATCCTGCCATCATTGAATGACACAGTGAAGCGAGATTCATCAGTGAAGAGAACTTGACTCCATTGTTGCCTTGTCCATCGGATGTGCTCGCGACACCAAGCAACACGGGCTCTGCGATGAGCAGGAGTAAGAGGGATTCTGATTGCAGGACGTCGAGCAGCCAGTCCAAATTCACGTAAACGTCTGCGAATGGTGCTTTGACTGACATTAACGTTTACAGTTTGTCTCAGCTGACAGCTTAGAGTGGAACAAGTCACTGTTCAATGGCGCACGGCTGACAACAAGAGGTATCGGTCATCAAGTCTATTGGTGCATCTAGGGCGACCTGGCCGGTGGCGATCCTCCCCACTTCCTGTGGCCTGAAATCTCTCCAAAATTCTTTGGATAGTAGAGTGTGACACTGCAAGCCGTCTAGCAACCTCACGGACAGATAAACCACGTTATAGCCCTCATTCTCTGTAAGGTGTCAAGACTTCTTCTTGGTGGCATGGTTTTTGCAAGTGATGAAACTACCCTAAGTCTGCTGATTGTAAAACAAATTAAGAGTGAACTCTGTTCACGAAAAGTCGCCATTGCACGTGGAATGTCAATCAGCACGATTACTTCACCTGTTTGGTTGTACGGAAGTTTGAAAAAACAGATTAAAAATGTGAATTTATGGTCAGCAAACCAAATTGCACGTGATCACCATGGTTGTCGGTGAGTTGTTTTTATGCTTAACGTGCATAGAGGACTGTCAGAGGAAGATATTGCACCCATTTTTACTAAAAACTTCCTTCATTTAATCATTCTATGCGCTTATATAAAAGTGTATTGAAAATAATAGGGTGGCCCTTGACTTTTGACGAGTAGTATATATGAAATTAAACGAAATAAAATATGACTAAACAACTTAAATGATCTAGAACACAGTTGTCTAACATGCGGTCCACATACCTCTAGGAGGTCAATGAATGTATTCTAGCGGGTTCCGTGCACATAACCTAAAAATTTGAATTTTATTTTCACCAAAATTTTTACTTTGAAAATTTTCAAAGATTTTTTGTATTTAAATGAATATATTCTTTATTTATAGATTGTTTTTTTTTGTTGTTGTAAATTTCAGTATCCGATTGGCAGAGTGGTTAGAGCGCTGATCTCTCGTGGCAAAGCTCCTGGGTTCGAATCACGGTACCGACACGCTCCAGTCTACACAGCCGTAAATTTTTCTTCATAATGTATTGTTTGTGTGCACAAAATGTAATTGTGTATCTATGTAGCGTTTTTTTTTTCTTCTAAGAAGGGATCCTTAGCCTTCACCGGACAATCAAAGGGGTCATGGCCAAGGAAAGGTTAAGAACCTTGTGATCTAGAATTTGCCGACGACTAGTTGACTCCTCGGAAACTTGGAGAACAATAACAATAAACAACAACAACCAAAAAAGCTACAGATTTTCATAAATGGGTGCTTACGTAGAATAGGAGGATTGACGTGGTATGACAAGATCACTAATGTGGAACTTAATGACAAGAACCAGACAAGTGCCAGCGGATTAAGAGATGAGAAGAAGACGTTGGCGATGAATAGTACACGTTGAGGAAACCTGTTGATAGCATTGCAATGCAGTTCTTGTTCTGGGATCCTCAGGGTAAGAGAGGCAGAGGTAGACCAAAAAAACACATGGAGCAGAGAACTGAAAACAGAGGTGAAAATGATGAGGAAAACTTGGAAAGAACTTGAATGGATGACACGTGACAGGAGGACTTGGCATGTGTTTGTTGAAGGATTAATCTTCTTGGGGAGCTAAAGGGTATCGATCGATAGATTTATTGATTGATTTATTGATTGATTGACTGACTCTTCTGTCCTATAACAGTAATCAGATGCAAGCATGCTGGAGAAACTGGATCTAATGACTTCAACTCAGCATATTTCGGAATGTCAGAAAAGCCACAGGAAAAGCATAAATCTACAGTGTAGATAATACCATGGAGTCTTCAACTTAGTATTGGCTGCAAAAACAGCGAAAAGCTTAGCAGCCATAGTTAAACAACAACAAAACAGGTCAATAGAGTCAAATATCTCGGCACGTGAATAACAACGGATGGAAGATGCATCTCAGAAGTGAAGAGCAGAATAGCTCAGGTAAAAACAGCATTCTATAAAGTGAAGAGTATTTTATGCAACAATTTTTTGTCAATGGAAGTAAGAAAGAAAATTCGTAAGTGCTATATAGAACCAATACTGAAATATGGGGGTGAGTCATGGACAATTAGTAGACATATAGTAAAAATGTACTGGAGGCCAGAGATATGGTTTTACAGAAGAATGTTAAAAATACCATGGACAGCCAATAAGCGTAATGTGGATGTCCTGAAAGAGGCCCAATACGCTAATGAAGCTTATTTCTCACGCTAGAAAGAAGCAATCCACTTTCTTTGCGCATGTTATGAGAAGTAGGAAGCTGGAATATACCGTGACAACATGGAAGACTGAAGGAAAAAGTTGTAGAGAAAAACAAAGAGAGAAGATAGTGAGCAGTTTGACATCACGGCATGGTAAGAAGTCAACAACAGAATTGATAAAGTGTACAGGAGACAGGAAGTTGTGGATAGACATGATCTCCTATGCCACTAGGCGTAGTACGCCGCTAGGCGTAGTACGTGATAATGATGATGAAAATGATCATGATGATGATGACTTAGGTTCGGTATTTAATTCAAGTTGAATCTATTCAACAAGCTAAATATAGGAACTACCGATAAGTGTAACTGTGGCACTGAATAAATGATTGCTGTATCTGGCATTGTGATGAAGTACATTGATACAGCGATAAAATCATTAATTATATGTAATAAAGTCATAATAATATGTATAGAATTAGTAAAGTTGTAACACGTCTTCTTCCCTGCGCCAGAAAACGCATTGATTTAGGTAGGATAGAACGTAGTCTAAAACCTTATTGCAGTGCTAGTAGTATTGGACTTTGTAACCCGCCCGTCAAGGGTTAACTATAAAAATTTGAAAAAAATACTAGCGTAGTGATTCCAGGAAAGATAGAAAGAATAAAACACACGAACGCATAAGATTGAGAGAGCAGACACATGCTGCTGGCTTGTCAAGTGTTCGAAGTTTGAATTAGCTACTCAGGCCGACAGTGCGAGACGATGCCGTTAGCTTGTGTCGAAAACGATGTCGCGAGCTTTAAAATTTAAAAATAAACCGCCAAGTCCAATACATTTTCTAACAAAAGGCACACTGTAGAATCATATATACAGACACGCATAATTACTTCCTGCCGGGAAAAAGGAAGATCTGCGATGATTTTTATAACATTCGAGTAGTTGAGACTTAGAAAACAACGAACACCAAACTGGAAAATATATTGAATTCTTTATTAATAAGTTTAAGATCATAAAAGTTAGCTAGTCTTAGAGCTGGTCTTGTCCTGATGGGTAATATGCTTTCGAATAAAAAATCCGACAGATAGAAATAAAGTTATGGACAAAAGACTGCATTTGTTCGTACAGACAGACCAACACATGCTCGTTTGGACTTGCACTAACGGTAACATTTTTTGACGCGTCCTTGAAAAAGGCAAGAAAGGGTACATGTAGAAAGGGGTAGACAAGGGGAGAAAAAATTATGGGATGGCTCAAACTGAATATGTTTTTTTGGTAGTGTTAGGCCAAAACCAAGTTTATTTTTGGTAAATGCCAAGTTCGGACGGACAGACCGACAGAAGTACACTAACATTGGTCCAAAATTGGACCTTAGATTTAAAAATTTGAATGGAAAATCTTAGTAGTAGATCCCATTGGTCAAAACATTTCATATTATTGAGTACATTCAAACGCTTGACGCCATTTGTAGAAGATAGTCCCTAGAGCAGGACGTTGTGTATATCTGGAAAAAGTGATTAGCCTTATTAAAGCAAATATATATTAAAGTAATAGGCATCACAGTTCAGCCAGCAGTATATCTGGAGTCTGCTATTCAACGTACCTGTGTTTTTTTCATTGAATTTCTGGTAAGACCGACATTATTCATATATATTTTGTTTAAAAAATATGAGTGAGAGATGCTGCCATCACGACTGTAAGTAATCAGGTCTCAAGCTGAGTTGTGCAGGGCCTGAAGGTATAATTAGGCCATAACACATTGCCAGTTTTGTAAATGCACATGTTTTGTGAAATAAAAAGGTTTTCTTAGGTGACCAGAGGGACACAGCTCACCTATCCTATTGTATGGCAGAAAAGACAGATTAATAATATTATTCCAGATGAAGTACCGCCTTTGTAGGAGAGACATGTGAACAACACTGGTACACTGTGGAATGGATGTGCTGGATTGGTCCATTAGATATGCCCCAGCTCTTTATTTCTTATGTATTCTCTTTTGTATATATTAAACACAGTTGAAGTAAGATATCAACAAGGAGACATTATTTCATTGTTACAGGGTTTTTATCTGGCACTAATCCGGTGCCAGATGTCTATGAGAAGCAGTGAGAAGTCGTTTCATGCACAGTAGGGACAGGGACCTGCAGAGTCTACCCTGTTACTTTTGGCCATTATCATAGCGAAATAGTGTGACACCAAGTTTACAGACTGTTCAAGTGTGCCCAGATAAGTAAAATATCTGGCACCCTAACTCTACATCAGCTTTAAGACCAGCACACCCTTGTATAACAAGAATAAACTATTTCCCCAGAGAACTTAACAGTGACATTGTATATTAAAGAGACTGGGAGTGATTATAGAATCCCAAACAGCCATCGAGTGTTAGAAACCAGTAATAGACACATTTTAGTAACACTATTAATATAGTTAATCAGTATTTGTTTGGACAATTGTCCCTTTGGGTCTAAAATTTACATTTTGTATATATCTTGAATTCTTTTCATTTTAAAGTCCTGACCAGAAGAATACTAGGTTCAGGACCAAATAAATCATACAGAAAATTATTAATTGTACAAATTTATCCCAGGTGTTATTTCCTTTAATCATAGACCTTAATACTTGTTTGTATAGATGTGTATTATTGTTAAAGTACCATCACACCACACTTGCATATCCCTAGACATTAGACGTAGCTATCATTCATACTAGTCAAGAATAAGTCTGCTTGAGGCCATAAGGTGGTAGCAGCAAGGTACCCTGATAACTCAACCCACATTTTGTTAGCATCAGGGAACTTCACAGCTGGCCTCATTCAGTACAATAAGGAAACATATCAACAACATTTCATAACATCAAAATCCACCACAATAAATTGGGGTATCTTCTTCCGGGATTTGAACTTGTTAGTTGGTTAGAACTCCGCCTATGCCAGTTCCAAGCCCGGATGAAAAAGGAGGAGGGCGGCCTGCATGGAGGCCGTAAGGAGGCAACCCCTCCACCATGCAAAGGCACACCAGGCCAATCACCTGTTTGCTTTAAACTATGATTACGAGTAATATAAGAGAGAAAACCGGAATGATTCTAAAGGCGACGAACTGGAACGGACTACGGACTACGACTTATGGAACTTGGAACACAAGAAGTATAAATGGGAAAGAAGAGGAGCTGGTGGAAGAGATGAGGAAAGCAAAACTAGAAATCCTGGCTATTACCAAAACAAAGAAAAAGGACAAGGAGTCATGGATCTCGATGGCAACAAGCTGCGCTACAGTGGTGTACCCACATCTGAAAGAGCTAAAGGGGGCGTGGGTTGCATTGTGGCCAAAAATCAAAAATATAGTATCAAGGGATGTAACTTTGTCTCGGAGCGCATTATGATTGTAAAACTAAAAGAAGGAGAAACCATAGTCAACCTGGTCATAGTGTATGGGCCAAATGAGGATGAGAGAGCAGAGGTCAAGGAGGAATTCTTCGAGCTGCTTCAAAGGACAGTGGATGACTGCATAGATGAAGTTATCATGCTCGGAGATTTTAATGCCAGAGTTGGAAATGACCATGCTAGATGGGGTGGAGTTATCGGAAGATATGGAGAAGATGGTCTCAATGACAATGGAAAGTGACTCCTTAGATTCTGCAGTGAGCAGAATCTGATCATTACAAACACAAAGTTCCCCCATAAGCGCATACATGCATACACTAGATGGGAACCAACCAAGAATGAGAAGTCAGTGATCGACTATGCCATTGTTAGGAGAAGCTCATTCAAATATGTCCGGGATGCTAGAGTCTAGAGGGGGCCAGAGATTGGAAGTGATCACTACCTGCTAACAATCAAAAGAACAACTGAAAGAGTTGCTCAGCCTAGGAACTGCCCAACATCACGCAAGAAACCAAGTAAATGGGCGGGAGAAATGAGCATTAGGACCTACAAGCTGAGAGAGCCAGAAATTAAGACCAGATATCAGGGGCTAATTGCTGCAGCGGTGAGCAACACAGAAGAACGACCTGATGACTTGGAAACCCTCTGGAATAAATTCAAGGATATCATAAAGACAGCTGCTGCAGAAGCATGCGGTGAAGTCCGACTTGGGAACAAGAGAAAGAGGACACCTTGGTGGACAGAGGAAGTCAAAGAGAAAATAAGAGAGAAGAAAATGGAATGGAAACAATACTTAGGAGCTAAAAACACAACAGTACAAATGGATAAATATAGAGAATATGTGACACTCAGAACAGAAGCAAAGAACAAAGTGCTAGCAGCAAAACAGAAGTCCTGGGAAGAATTTGGAGAAAAGCTAGAAAAAGATGCACAAGAAAACCAGAAATTGTTCTATAAGACCATAAAGAACATGAGGAAGGAAAAACAATGCCCTTTCAAATTTATAAAGGACAAGCAAGGCAAATTGCTTACTGCCCCGAAGGAAGTAATGGAAAGATGGAAAGAATATTTCTCAGAACTCCTGGATGGTGAGCATGGTGAAGCATCAGAAATGATAACCACTAGAACAGAAGAGAAAACCAACGATGGTAAAGATGACATAAAGATGGAAGAACTGAAGGCAGCACTGGAGAAAATCAAGATGGGCAAAGCAGCAGGGCATGATGGTATAACACAAGAAATGGTTAAGTACATGGGAGCATCAGGCGACCTATTACTCTTAAGGGTTCTACAGGCAGCGTGGTACAACAAGACCATACGAAAGGATTGGGAGATTGCCATCATAACACCAATTTTCAAAACGGGTGACAATCGACAGTGTGGAAACCATAAAGGCATATCCCTTCTCAGTGTCCCTGGTAAAATCTACTCTAGAATCCTAGAGCAGAGACTCCGACGCCTAGCTGAGCCCCAACTGGATGAAGTCCAGTGCGGATTCCGAGCGAACCGAAGTACTCAAGATATAATCTTCAAACTCAGACAGCTGAGTGAAAAGGCCCTTGAGTATAAGAGTAAGATCCATCTTTGTTTCATAGATCTGGAAAAGGCGTTTGACAGGGTCCCCTGGAGCAAACTTTGGGACTGTTTGGCAAGGAAGAACATTCCAGCACCTCTGATTCATGCTATGCAGAGCTTCTACAAGTCTTGCAGAAATTATGTGAGGACAGCAAACCATAAGTCAGAAGAGTTCAGGACCACCACTGGTGTAAGACAAGGTGATATCCTGTCACCTTATCTTTTCATACTCTTCATGGACGATGTCATTAAGGCATGTAAGGAGAGAACAAGAAAGTATTCAGTGGGGTACTGGAAGATGAGACAGGTCTGTAATTCAGAGCTGGCATTTGCTGATGATGTTGCCCTTATTGCTAAATCAGAGGCACATCTCCAATCCAACCTGCAAGTCTGGAAGGAAGAGCTGGAGAAGAGAGGGATGGTCATAAGCAGCTCTAAAACAAAATCCATGGTGATATCACGAGAAGAAAGAAGACATCAGATTAAGCTGGGAGAACAGGTCCTGGAGCAGGTCGACCACTTTAAATACCTCGGAGCTATTATAGACCGAAAGGGAGGCATCAAAGAAGAGTTGGCCAATCGAAAAGCAGCAGCTGGGAGACTTTTTCAGACCATAAACCGAGGATTCCTCAGCAAGAGAGAGGTTGGTAAGAAAACGAAGATGGCTGTATACCGTTCCACCTATGTCCCAGTCTTGACATATGGATGTGAGTCATGATCTATGACTACAACCCACAAAAGCCAGATCCAAACCTCAGAAATGAGGTATCTGAGGAAGGTGGTTGAAGTAACAAGAAGAGACATGGTACGCAACCAGACGATACGTAAAGGCCTTAAATCCCACCTCATGCAGACCCAAGTAGAACAGTCCCAACTAAGATGGTTTGTCCATGTCTGCAGAATGGGAGAAGATCGGCTACCACGACAAGCAAGGGAAACAAAGAGCCAGGGATCCAGACCCCCCAGGACGACCCAGAGTCGCTGGGAGGACAACATTAGACAATCTTTGAAGGACCGAGGAATAGAATGGAACCAGGCCAGGAGAAAGACAGCCGATAGGATGGTCTGGCGCTCTCTCTTCCAAACCTCTACACCTCACGGTAGAAGGGGAACGACTAAGTAAGTAAGTAAGTAAGTTTTTTAGAAATTCAAATATTGTAGCATAAGTGTCCTCAAAAGTTATAAAAGTATATAAAAAGGGAAAATAAAAGCTGATGAACTGTTAAGAGCCAGTAATTAGTTAATTGATTGGTTAATTAATTAGTTAGAGTTAGTACTCTGTTAATTAAGAGTTTTGAAAATTGTATTAGAACATTTTAAAGATTGATATATGGCAGACCTAGCAAAGTTCAGATCTGCTGCTGTGCTGGCTGCAAAAGAGATGAATATGGAGGGTCCAGAGTTGGTTCAGTATGTCACTTCAGAGGTGGATAAATTTATTGCATGAGAAGAGAATAGGCTAGCTGCAGAAAGAAAATTAGAAGTTGAGAAAGAAATTAAAAGGTTGCAGATTGAGGCTGACAAAGAGGCTAGGGCATTGGAGGCGGATAGGGAGGCTGAAATAAAACGGCTCCAGTATGAAGAGAAGAAGTTAGAAGCTGAGGAAAGAAAACAGGCTGCAGAGAGGGAAGCAGAAGATAAACGGTTACAAAGGGAACATGAGTTACGACTAAGGGAGTTGGAGTTACAGGGCCATGCTCCTGAAGGTGGTGCCAGCCCTTCTACCTCCGATGCCACTGCTAGTCAGGGAGCCTCAACTTCAGCTATGGGGTTATATTTAGACCATTTTGTTGAGAGGGACGATGACATTGAGTCATTTTTGTCTAGATTTGAGGTTTTAGCCACCACCTATGGGTTGGAAAAGGAAAGGTGGAGTTTAAAGTTATCTCAGGGTCTTAGGGGAACATCTTATGAAGTGTTTGCCAAGTCATGGAACAAGGTGCGGAGATGCTGGGGGAGTTACTTAATGTCGCTGAGAGGTATCAGGCAGCCCAGGCAGAGGTAGCTGGCGCTAAAAAGAAACAGATTGACAATTATAAGGCTCCACAAAACTCTAATAGATTTGATAACAAAGATCAGGGGAACAAAGGTAAGCACAATTTTGATAGGCCACGCAATGATTTTAGAAACAAATCCCACAATTCAATGATAGGAAATATGATGAAAGAAAACCTTTTCATCAAGGTAGATTATATTGTAAATGGTGTAAGAGGGAAGGTCATGACATCAAATTTTGTCATAAGAAAACTTCTGGATTTGCTGCTATGAAGATGGGGAACAAGGGAAAAAAAGGACAAACCTACTGGACAGCAGGAACCTTATCACCCCCCAGTGTGTGAGGATGTAGTCTGCAATGGGGTCAGCATTAGGTGTCTCTATGATACAGGCTTAGATTTTGATTCTGTTGTGAGTGCGCATTTGGTGAACCCAGATCAGTATACCACAGAAACAGTGGAGATACAAGGGGCGACCAAGAACATACCACTTATGACACTTCCCATTGCCAGGATAACGGTGAAAACTCGCTATGTGGAAGGAGTATTCAGAGCAGCAGTAATCGACGCACCCATCTACCCTCTGATATTGGGGTGTCGTTATGTCTTCTTGGGGAATCCCAAGAGACCTGTGGTCCTGGCAGCCGTCCAGACTCGATCACAATCCAGAAAGGAAGAAGATGAACCTATAAATACTCATCCAGAGGAGATGAGGAAGGCACAGGCTGAGGACAAGACACTCAAGCCTTGTTACAAAAAAATTACCTAAATGATACACACCTCCAAGCAAAGGGGACTATTACATGAAGAACAAATTATGATATAGGAAGACCGGAACTGGAACAAATGGTCACGGCCAGCTGGTTCTTCCTACTTCATATAGGGAGAGAGTGTTGGAATTAGGACATGCGATTCCCTTCAGTGGTCACATGGGGATCAGCGCAACAGGACAGCGTATAGCTTGTCATTATTTCTGGCCAGGAATAACAGAGGATATAAAGAGATATGTAAAATCCTGCCCAGAATGTCAAAGGGTAGCTCCAAAGCACTGGACTGCTCCAGCAACTCTAGGGGAAATGTCCATTGTGGGAACACCTTTTGAGAGAGTTGCAGTGGATATTCTGGGACCTCTCACTCGGACAAAGAGGAGGAACAGTTACATCCTTACTCTGGTGGACACGTGTTCTATGTGGGGAGAGGCAGTAGCCCTGTCGTCAATCGACTCCAAGTATGTCGCAGAGGCATTACTTACAATATTCACTAGGTTAGGATTCCCGAACCAAATCTTGACTGATACCGGCTCACAGTTCAAGGGGAAACTAACGGAAGAAGTTTTCAGGATCTTACAAGTCAGGCACTTTCATTGTAGTCCGTATCACCCCAAGGCAACGGCCAGGTAGAGAGGTTCAACGGGACTCTCATTTCTATCCTGAGAAAGCTGGCACATGAGAAACCTGATACGTGGGACCAATACCTGCCCGCTGCGTTGTTTGCGTATCGGGAAGTTTCACATAATTCAACCGGGATGGCACCCGCAACCCTGTTATTTGGGAGGCCAATAAAAGGTCCATTAGAAGCCTTGTTAAGGACATGGTCAGATGAGAAGGCAGAAGAGACTGTTACCTCATCATACCAATATGTGAACGAGCTGACCACTCGTCTTAAAACTGGCTGGAAACTTGCAAATGATAATCTCAGACAAGCCAGGAAAAAACATGCTGCCTATTTTAATAAGAAAGCTAAGGATAGAGAATTATTTGTGGGAGAGAAGGTGCTTCTTCTACTGCCCGGCAGCCATAACAAACTACAAATTGGATGGCAAGGTCCATATACTGTTCTAGAGAAGGTGTCTAGAACAAATTATAAAATCGACAAGAAGGGGAAAGAAAAAATATATCATGTGAACCTTCTAAAGAAGTATCTGGACAAGGAAATCCAGGAAGGAACACACTTAATGTCCTTGTCGATAGCAACAGGGATGAAGAATGAACCGCTCACCTCCCATGAGTATCCCTTGAAAACATGTGAGACACCTGCACATGTAAAAGTCAGTAAACACTTGACGAAAAAACAGAGGGAACAGGTTCAAAAGGTTCTGACTGATCATACGGACGTGTTAACGGAAAACCGGGGCACACGAATTTGTTGGAATATGATATGAAACTAGTAGACCCAACACCGATCTGTATGAGAGCCTACACGATCCCGTTTGCCAAGGAGAAAGCTTTAAAAGAGGAGATTGAGTACCTATTGAATGAAGGAATTATTTCTCATAGCGAGTCTCCCTATAGTTCCAGTGTGGTTTTGCTGAAAAAACCCCCTGGAGAACATCGTCTTTTGAGGAACACATTAACTCTTTGACTATGCTGTTCGATAGACTAAGAGAGGCTAATTTGACGGCTAGACCAACAAAATGTTGTATTGGGTGTAAAGAGTTGGATTTCTTGGGACATAATGTGTTTCAGGGCAGTATGACCCCTGATCCCAAGAACCTTGAAAAATTGTAGAGAGCACCTAAGCCACAAACAAAGAAAGACGTGAGATCTTTCGTGTCGTTGTGTGGATTCTATCAGAAATATATCAAAAATTTTAACTCTATTTGTGCTCCTCTGACGGATTTAACTCGCAAAGGAAATCCTAATAGAATTGTTTGGTCAGCCCAATGTGAATCAGACTACCAAGAGTTAAAGGAAAAACTTACAAGCAAGCCTATCTTGAAATTACCTGATTTGAGTCAGGAATTTGTGGTGAGAAGTGACGCAAGCAATGTGGGTCTGGGAGCTACGTTGTTGGAAAGGTATGCTAGCCGCAAGTTAAACAAAGCGGAGCAAAACTATTCAACAAGCGAAAAAGAGTGTCTAGCTTTGATCTGGGCGATACGAAAGTTCCAGATCTATCTATATGGTAGAACATTCGTGGTCCAAACGGATCATCAGCCTCTCGTATTCTTATCACAGGCCAAGCATGAAAATGCCAGATTATTACGATGGTCGTTATTATTACAGCCATATCAATTTCATTCATTCATAACCCTCCACTCCCAAAGGAGCATAGGCCTTCAACAAACACATGCCAAGTCCTCCTGTCACGTGCCATCATCTCAAGTTCTTTCCATGTTCTCCTCATCATTTTCACCTCTGTTTCCAACTCTCTTCTCCATGTACTTCTTGGTCTTCCTCTGCCTCTCTTGCCCTGGGGGTTCCAGAACAAGGACTGCCTTGTAATGCTATCAACAGGTTTTCTCAGTGTGTGTCCTATCCATCGCCATCGTCTTCTTCTCATTTCTTGTTCCACTGGCACTTGTCTAGTTCTTGTCATCAGTTCCACGTTGGTAACCTTGTCATATCATTTTAATCCCTCTATTCTACGCAAGCACCCATTTATGAAAGTCTGTAGCTTTTTGGTTGTTGTCTTTGTTGTTCTCCATGTCTCTGAGCCATACAATAGGACTGACTTCACATTTGAGTTGAAGATTCTTATTTTCGTGTTGGATCCTATTTCTCTTGATCTCCATATATTTCCCAATGCAATGAAAGCTCCTCTTGCCTTTTGTATTCTTATTTTGATATCGCTGTCTGTCCCTCCAACTTTGTCTATATTACTGCCAAGATATGTGTATGATTCTACATCTTGTATTGGTGTTTCTTCAAGTTCAACCCTGTTATCATTACCTGCATTTATTCGCATTATTTTTGTCTTTTCCCTGTGTATTTTCAGACCCAATTGCTGTGACCTCTCATCAAGTGTTTTCAATTTGTCCTGCATCTGATTACGGCTATGGGACAGAAGAGCCAAGTCATCAGCAAAATCCAATCATCCAACTGCTTAGTCAGAGTCCACTGGATTCCATTTCTGTTGTGTGTTGCCGATGATCTCATAACCCAATCTATTGCCAGCAAGAAAAGAAATGGAGACAAGAGGCATCCCTGTCGCACTCCTGTTCTTATCCCAAACGGTTCTGTAAGCTGTCCTTCGTGAAGAACTCTGCATGTCATGTCTTCATATGTTTTCTTTATTAAATTAATGATCTTCAGGGGAACTCCATAATGCCTCAACAATTTCCAAAGTGATTCTCTGTCTACACTGTCAAATGCCTTTTCGTAGTCCACAAATCCGATGTATAGTGGTGAATTCCATTCCAGACTTTGTTCAACTATTATTCTCAAAGTGGCTATCTGGTCTGTACATGATCTGTTTTGTCGAAAACCTGCTTGTTCATCTCTCAGTTTCTTGTCTATGGACTCTTTTAATCTTTTGGTAAATGCCAAGTTCGGACGGACAGACCGACAGAAGTACACTAACATTGGACCGAAATTGGACCTTAGATTTAAAAATTTGAATGGAAAATCTTAGTAGTAGATCCCATTGGTCAAAACATTTCATATTATTGAGTACATTCAAACGCTTGACGCCATTTGTAGAAGATAGTCCCTAGAGCAGGACGTTGTGTATATCTGGAAAAAGTGATTAGCCTTATTAAAGCAAATATATATTAAAGTAATAGGCATCACAGTTCAGCCAGCAGTATATCTGGAGTCTGCTATTCAACGTACCTGTGTTTTTTTCATTGAATTTCTGGTAAGACCGACATTATTCATATATATTTTGTATAAAAAATGTGAGTGAGAGATGCTGCCATCACGACTGTAAGTAATCAGGTCCCAAGCTGAGTTGTGCAGGGCCTGAAGGTATAATTAGGCCATAACACATTGCCAGTTTTGTAAATGCACATGTTTTGTGAAATAAAAAGGTTTTCTTCTTAGGTGACCAGAGGAACACAGCTCACCTATCCTATTGTATGGCAGAAAAGACAGATTAATAATATTATTGCAGATGCAGTACCGCCTTTGTAGGAGAGACATGTGAACAACACTGGTACACTGTGGAATGGATGTGCTGGATTGGTCCATTAGATATGACCCAGCTCTTTATTTCTTATGTATTCTCTTTTGTATATATTAAACACAGTTGAAGTAAGATATCAACAAGGAGACATTATTTCATTGTTACAGGGTTTTTATCTGGCACTAGTCCGGTGCCATATGTCTTTGAGAAGCAGTGAGAAGTCGTTTCATGCACAGTAGTGACAGGGACCTGCAGAGTCTACCCTGTTACTTTTGGCCATTATCATAGCGAAATAGTGTGACACCAAGTTTACAGACTGTTCAAGTGTGCCCAGATAAGTAAAATATCTGGCACCCTAACTCTACATCAGCTTTAAGACCAGCACACCCCTGTATAACAAGAATAAACTATTTCCTCAGAGAACTTAACAGTGACATTGTATATTAAAGAGATGGGAGTGATTATAGAATCCCAAACAGCCATCGAGTGTTAGAAACCAGTAATAGAAAAATTTTAGTAACACTATTAATATATTTAATCAGTATTTGTTTGGACAATTGTCCCTTTGGGTCTAAAATTTACATTTTGTATATATCTTGAATTCTTTTCATTTTAAAGTCCTGACCAGAAGAATACTAGGTTCAGGACCAAATAAATCATACAGAAAATTATTAATTGTACAAATTTATCCCAAGTGTTATTTCCTTTAATCATAGACCTTAATACTTGTTTGTATAGATGTGTATTATTGTTAAAGTACCATCACACCACACTTGCATATCCCTAGACATTAGACGTAGCTATCATTCATACTAGTCAAGAATAAGTCTGCTTGAGGCCATAAGGTGGTAGCAGCAAGGTACCCTGATAACTCAACCCACATTTTGTTAGCATCAGGGACCTTCACAGCTGGCCTCATTCAGTACAATAAGGAAACATATCAACAACATTTCATAACATCAAAATCCACCACAGGCATGCATCGAACCTCCAGAAGTGGAATGCATGCAACCCTGGTTATGAAGAACTAAGCTGATTATTAGTTATTGTTTGGATCTATGTTAAACCGTCCGTTACGCCAGAGAATAAAATACGCGTATAATACGTTTTTATACGATAAATTAATGTGCAATCTACGGCGCTACCTCAGTTTGGGCGAAAAGAAGCTCACACAGCAAGCAGAAGAGAGGAGAAAACGTCTAAAGGAACACCAGGAAAATAAGTAGCTGAGGGCTGTCACCTCAGGGGCGCATTCCCATAGTCAGTTGTGACTGAATGGGCTATTATAATATGCGTAAGTTTGACATGGGGCGCTTTCCACAGGTATACCATGAAATTACGTCATTGACGCATAATGTGTATTAAAAAAAACAAGTTGTTTGTTTTTATGCAACAAGAGTTTTGCTGACAATTTAAAGGTAAATATAATACATATATGTTTTATTTAAACTACAGCTTGAATCGTTAGACGAACATGTGTTAAGTTAAAACGTTCGGATTTACAGAAAAATTGTCATATGCTGAAAGGCGACGAACAGCATACTGTGATGGGGCCGAAAAGGAGACGCCCGCCCCCTTCCTGTTTTTGGGCAGATTTATCGCCCATGTATTTTAGAAGTGCGCGCAACACGCTAGTATGTATAAAGTCTTCAAGATTGATGAAAAGGCCATAATAATGCCTTAAAATTAAGTTGTGGTGTAGAATTGTGTTTTTGCTCTAGAAATAGTTGTGTATATTTCTGTTGTCGGCCTGGTAAAGCAAAATCGCGAGTGTCATTTAAGTGGCTAAATTAATCCGCGCAGCGCGCAGTAAATTGAGTGATTCGACCTGGGCTTATAAAAGAAAAAGCGGGCCTACTTTGCCACAGCCGCCCAGTGAGAACAGACGAAGTAAGACACACAGAGCCAAGCTGTAAATGCCTTGAGCACGTGAGTTAATTTAAATTAGAATTAGTTTTCTATAATTCTGAAATTAGATCGATGTGGCTATTTTAATGTTTAGTGAATTAGGTCTAAATAAATAGATAGATGTGTTCCCAAAGGAAATGTCTTTTTAGGGCATTATGATTTAGTCTCGAAATGATAGATGAGTTAAAATAATGTTTGATAGGTTTTATTAGGCATGCTAAGTCCAGATTGCGGCTGTAAGAGCGATTACTTCAGTCATCAGACCGGGCAAGAAAGGCGAAGATAGTATGAAAGTAGTTTGTACATGAAACTGGACAGAAATGTTATCAGAAACTGCAATTTAGATAATATTAACTAGTTGGGAAGATGGCAACCGGGAGAGCCACGTGGTGATTGTATAAAAGCGGCGCGAGGAGTCTGCAGTAACACTCTTAGTCATCAAGCCTATAATGTTACGCAGTTTTATATCGTGTGAATCGACACGTGGGTGAAAGTATGTTAAATGTAATTTTCCCCAGTAATAGAAGAGAGAGTTTTTCGTGGTAAATTTCCTTTATGTGATGACTAGTTCTAGTTGTTAAGTCAAGAATAATAATATTTTATTCTTTGGTATTTCACGTTTATTGATTATTCTACTGTATATCTTTAGTGGGTTACTTTGAAGTGAGAATATGTATTTAGATTTCTGGAGAGCGTGCGTAAGGCGTAAGGCACGTTGAGACAGGTGTTTCTCTGTTTGCTCCCGGCGGAGCATGGAAACACCAATGCAGCTGGTGTCCATTACAGGCCCACAATAAGCATGTTGATGCTATTGCTGTGGTTGTTTCGGTGACGGTAACGATGTGTTTCATGTGACGAGTTCTCAGTCTCATCAGGGGTCATATACGACACGCTTGTTACCAGGCGCACCAGTCGCCACTTACGACATGTTCAGAGGGCAGTGACGAATATTGAGATGGATCAGTTCGAGGTGGTGGTTTACTCTTATTACTGAGAGTATTTGATGTACATGTAGTTGAAGAATATTATTTTATGTCCATTTGATTATTATTTAATTATGGTTATGTGTAGAATGGTTTGTGAGAGCACGTGGGCTCACGTGGAGATATTTATCTTCTCCGCTCCTGAGGGAGCATGGGGCCACCAGTGTGGTTTCATCCGTATGAAGCATTCAGATGCTCGTGCAGTAGTGGTTTCGGTAGCAATCTGTGTTACATGGCAAGATTGCCAGCCCCAAGCACAACACCTTACTAGTCTCATTGGACGACATGCATGAGTGTGCGTGTGTGATAGCTGAGTGTGTGCTCTTGCAGTAGTGGTTTCGGTAGCAATCTGTGTTACATGGTGAGATTGCCAGCCCCACGCACAACACCTTACTAGTCGCATTGGATGACACGCATGAGTGCGTGCGTGTGTGATAGTTGAGGGTGTCAGGTAGTACACGTGGAAGGACTGTTTGACAGGTGAGAGTATCATTATTTAACTATTATGATTTTAACCAGTCGTTGCTTTGTTTGCTTCTCCAGAATTAGCAATCGGGCACATGCTGGGTGTTTTGTCTGTTCAGTGTTATGTTCGTTGGCTTATTTGTTTAATGTTTGCTTGGTCACTGAATGGGTTGTAAAAATAAATACAGCCCCTGCCTCTAGAATCAAGAGTTTTATTGTTGATTAGGGTCGGTTGCGAGTGTGAAAAGAGAGTGATCACACATCACAATATAATCATCATCATCATCTCGCCCACCCCGTCACACACACACACACACACATATATATATATATATATATATATATATATATATACCGAAAATGCGCTAAACCAAAATTGATTTCCCATTACAATTTAATAATTAATTCGTTCCCAAGGTCCAGAAAGCTGCATCAAAATTAAATAATACCGATTAACAAAAAAAAAAAAAACAAAAACAAAAAAAAACAAAAAAAAAAAACTAAGTAGTTAACAATATTTGTTAAATACATGTATTTATCAGACATACTGAGCACAAACGAAATATTTCCACAAATATTATGTTTGTTCTGCACTTTACAAAAATATGAAATAATATTGTAGGACTCTTAAATCGCTACTACTACTACCTTCATCGCTTGTGACTAAAGTTGTCACGGCGGCGCTGTCTTCATCATCAGACGACTGGTTAGCAGAAGGTTTTGTAAGTGTTGAAAACGTTTTTCTGGCTCCAGATGTATAAGTCACAGTGTGACAATCCGGTTCATTTGCTTTTTTTAAAATGTCCTCTCATCGCCTTTATTAACTATTATTTCGGCATATTTAACGCTCATAATTTCGTGCCTATCCTCTACTCAGAATTGTTACCATTTTTCATACTACCATTGTTCACGTTTCACACTTCGACGCATGACAGGCCAGACAATCACCCATCCCTGAGAGATTAACTGAATCACTAAATGTGATACCATATTGACTCCAGGTAAATGCGAACATAAAGTGTTATTCAAAATTGCGTAAGCACTTCCCATTCGACAGTAGAATGGACTGGCAATACGGGTTTAATTGTATAGACCATGATTTGTCTAGACAGGCAGTCGGTTTGCGACAAGTCTTGTGATACAAGAGGTCAGCAGAGTCTGATAAACTATGTTTTCAGATTTCCGACTTACTTAGGATAGGTGATTATAGATAAACGCAATCTTGGAAGACATTTTGAAGAGTGAGCAGGAAGTGTGCTATAAGTAAACTTTGACAACATTTTACGGATATCACAACTCTATATACTCTATATATGATTTGCCACCTTCTTTTTCTCTTAAGAAACACCTTTCAGCAATTAAATGTCCTGTTCTGTGTTACATATTAACATAGAACTACATTACCATTTTGAGGTCATGCTTCATTATCCAAGAAATGACAATGTTTCTTGGCCATTCCGTCACACTGAATGAACTTGATGAGAATGTGAAAGTTATAATTCTACCTCGTATGAACTTTAGCTCTCAGCGTAAGATTGAAATGTTTAATCATATAACGGACACATGGCATAAAATAAAAATAGCTACCAATACCATAATTCCCGCCGTAAGGTGCTTCGGTCGGTCGGTCTGTCACACTTTGCACACCGTCATTTGCGCACTTTTATTTTTATTTTCGAGAGAGCGCATTAACTTTCTAACACAGCTATGGGGGTGCAACTGTGGTTGAAAGTTAGATAATAATTGTTTTGTTTCCCCTAATATGTACTCTCGCGAAAATAGCAACGTGTGACGGTGTGCATTAAATCAACAGACAATCAAGATACTCTTCTGTCCAGTTTCAATTGAAGAAGCGGATTTACCACATCATTTTTCTTAAAAATAACCTTAAAATTTAGGTTTTAAAATTGTTTCTTCAAGACAAAATTTTAATTTAAAGTATTGCAGACTTATTATTATGGATCAAAATTATAAGATGGCTAAATGGAAGAGACGATCGCGTCATTCACAGCGAGCAATCGAGACTATAGAAGAAGCAGCAATGTAATACGTGTAACAAAAACAACACACTATAATTAAAAACATGCCAATTTTGGCGGGTTGTTGCTAGTTATATCAGAAACACGCTAATCGCACAGCGTAAGACCAGGGGATTGCTGTCAATGAAACAAATGTCAAAGCAAACAGCAATAACAGCCATTTTATATTTCACTAAGATGTTTTACTTGTCATTTCCAGCAACAAAATAAGATCAAGTAACTTCTGAAATGATCTCACTAAATTGTCATTACAAGAGATAGCAAAAATTGCACCCCGTTAAAAAGCCACATGTGAAAGAAACCGGATCACATGTTCAACTATAATGCTAATATGACAAAGTATTTATATAATAAAATGACCGTCAATATTCTTTATTCACACTCTTGTTTTTTTTAAATCAGTTTGATAAGAGTGAAGAAATAAGTATTTAAAAATCAGGAGTGACTTTTCAGTCACCATGACACTCTGAAACAAAACTGGAAACGCTTGTCTAATGGGGGGAGACCGTCTGATGAACAGATGTCCTTCTGTTGTAATGCTATGTGTACAGCTTCCTTCTATTATTATATATGTATTGTGCTTATGTAGATGCATCGTTATTTAAATAAAAGCTGACTTGTATAAACAACCATTATAAATCGGTGTGCCTCGTCTAAATGATCTCATTACACAGTGACCTATGTCCCTTGATCAAACAGATAGCAAGACGAGGGCTAAAACACGAAACATAGAAATACGAGGGCAAAACATGAAACAAGTAGCAAGAGCAGGGGAAAACATGACACAGAAAACCGAAGGAAAAAGATGAAATAGATAGCAAGACGGGGAAAAAGCATGATACAGATAGAAAGAGAAGGGAAAACAAAGAATATTGTAGAGCCGTTCATTCTTCAGAGCACAAACATGCAACCTGATGAGTTGTGTCCATTCCACCTCGTATAGTTGAAACAATTATTTGGTTATTCCATCGTGTATGCTTAGTATCTGTGTTTCTATCATTCATATTTTCTGTTTCTACTGTTCATGTTCCCTGATTTTAATGTTGACATCTCCTGTTTCTAATGTTCATGTTCCCTGATTTTAATGTTGACATCTCCTGTTTCTAATGTTCATGTTCCCTGATTTTAATGTTGCCATCATCAGTTTTTAATGCTGGCATTTTCTGTTTTTAAAACTCATGCCTCCTGTGCTCAATGCTCATATTTGCAGTTAAAAATGTTAACATTATTGTTGTTTCATAAACCTATTCAGCATAAGGCTGGCAATCTCATCATGTGAAACGTAGTGCCACAGGAAGAGTATGTAACTTCTTAGTACAGGCTTCCTACAAGGGACTAGTTACTGTGGTGGATCCTTGCTACTTAAGAGGTGCACGGCAAAATGATGATGATGAATTGATAAACATATTTTTTTGGGGGTTTTTGTCCACAGGTAACACAGGTGTTTGACAATGGCGGGCCAGTTTGAAATCTGATTGGAAGGATATGGGCCCGCCCCTTGGTCTTTCATTTGCGCCATTTCTGTTGTCTGTTGTCTGTTTAATTTCTGGACACGGTAAGTCTGCTCGGACAAATATAATATGCGCGTGCTTGAAGCTGTTGTTCCAGTTTCGTGGTTGTTGTAGTCGTGCGGAAATAATGTTGGTCATATTCTTACTGCTGCTGTTGTTGTAGTCGTGCGGAGATAATGTTGGTCATATTCTTACTGCTGCTGTTGTTGTAGTCGTGCGGAGATAATGTTGGTCATATTCTTACTGCTGCTGTTGTTGTAGATGTTGTTAATGTCAGAGACCTGATATTCGGATCATGATGATTGCTTGATCAGGTTGCTATAAAAAATACGGTTTTTAGTATTTCGGATAACAGTTGTTTGTAATTTTTTTATTTTATTATCTTAATTAAACCAAAAAAATGAAAGAAAACAACAGAAACAGACGGACAGCGGGATAACATCAGATGTAGCTTCATTCTACACCGACCTTCCACCATCTCGTGGGAGTCTTCTCTGTTCAATTAAATTTTCCATTGCCAATACGGTATTCAGTGTAACTTTATTTTCCTTTATTGTTTTTTTTCCCCTCATTATTGATAGTTACAACTGATTGTATTTGGTGTGAGATAATTGAGTTATTTACTTTAGAATTTATTGATTGTGTTTTTAATTCTTGTTACTTTACAGTGTAATGTAGTCATATTGTTGATGTGTCTTTTCATGCTTTTGACTTATGTGCTTAAATATTGTCCTTTTTTAATTCTTCTTCGTTGTAGCCGGAGTTAGCGGCCACATCTTCTTCGATCCTTAGCCGCCGATGGTCAAAGCAATCAGTGGCCATCACGTCTGGTGGCGTCTTGTAGGGCAGCAACAAACTGCTTCCACTCTGCTCGGTCGGCGGTCATCCTTTGTGCAGTGCCCCAGCTCTGGTTCATTCTTTGCATCTCAGCCTCCACAGTTCTCCGTCAAGTTGTTTTTGGTGTAACTCTCTTTCGCTTTTCTTCAGGGGTCCATAGAATAGCTGTTCTTGTGATGGCATCGGAGTCTGTTCTGAGGACGTGGCCAACCCAACTTCAGCATCTGCCAGCTATGATGGTGTGCATGTCCTCCTTGTTGCTCCGAGTAAGCAGTTCTTGGTTGGTTATAGCATTCAGCCAAACGATTCGGGGAATTTTTCTTAGGCAGATTGTGTGTAAAGAGGACAATTTCGACATTTCCTTCTCTGTTACTCTCCAGCATTCCGCAGCATAGAGAAGCACAGAAAGTACACAGCTCTCATATAATCTTAACATTATTCTATTATTTTTATTAGTCTACTGTTGTTTTTTTTTTTTTCTTTTAAAAAAAAATCTGGCATCATCTAACATCATCATTACTCGTAGCTAGGCAACAAGCATAGACATTCAAGACATTTATGTCATGTGACATCCGTTCAAGATCTTTTCATGTCTTCTTTTCGCCGTTCATTTCTGTCACCAGTTGTCATCTCTCTTCCCTCGGGTATACCAGAACAATGGCTACCTTGTAATGCAGTCAAGAAGTTTCCTCACTACGTGTCCTGTTCAACGTCTTCTCTTCTCTTGTTCCACTGTCACGTGCAGTGGCGGATCTACATTTTGGGGGCCCTGAAGCTTGAACTCTTGGAGGGGGCCCTTTTATAGAAAAATTTAAATAAAATTTAAACAAATTTGTGAGGATGGAAAAGAAATGTATTATAGAGATAAATGGAATTGGAGGACCTGAAGTTCACGCTTTATAGTAGATCCACAACAACACACATATAAAAACTGAAGACAAATGAATGAATTTTCAAAAAAGAAACAACTCTGCTGGGAGTTGAATGAAGAACATTTGCTTGGAAGGCATATGTACTGATCACTAAACCACTATCCACCTTGGTATATGTGATTTTTTAAATCTTAACAATTTTAATGATTGCCTCCATCATTCTGAATTAGTTCGTTGAAGACCAACCAAGAAAATTATTAGATAAGAATATTAGGAATAAGGAAATATAATATATTTTAATACATTTGTTAAAAAACAAGGCTGACAAGGTGTTTCCATAAGAGATTTGTGCTTCGAAGGAAAAGTTAAACTTACCAGAATATACCACATGAAGCACATTTTACAAAATACTCTTATTTATGTTTTTTCTAGCAACATATTCACGTACAGTTTTGTCATATGAGAGCTTCCTTGCAATGTCATTTTCTAGAGACAATATGCATACAGAATTGAAGCGCTCTTCAGTCAAGGTAGACTAAAATTTGTTTTTTATAAAGGATAGCTTTGAAAAATTCCTTTCTGCTTAACAGCTCGTCATGGGCATTGTCAAATGGAGTAGTAATATTGGGGAACACTTCAATTAGGTGTTGCTCACAAATAAGCAATATTGCCTCATAGAAGACAAGAATGGACAACTGCTCAGCAATATACAAGAGCAAATGAAGAGGTGGACGGAATATTTTGAGGACCTTCTCAGTAGACCAGCTCCACAAAACCCCCCAGACATCCAGCCAGCATAAGAAGAGCTACAAATTAACTGTGAAAGACCAACGAAGGAAGAAATAAAGAAAGCCACAAAGCTTCTAAGAGATGAAAAAGCGGCTGGACCAGATGGCATTTCAGCAGAGGCCACCAAAGCAGATATCAACACGGCTACAGAGATGTTATATAAATTACTTGGTAAAGTCTGGGAAAAAGGAAGAGATATCAGCAGAATGGAAGGAAGGATGTCTGGTTAAGTTGCCTAAGAAGGGAAATTTACAAGAGTGCACAAATTATAGAGGAATAATGTTACTATCAGTGCCAGGAAAAGTATTAAACAGGATTATCCTCGAGAGATTAAAAGAGTCCATAAACAAGAAACAGAGATGAACAAGCAGGTTTTCGACAAAACAGATCCTGTACAGATAGCCACATTGAGAATAATAGATGAACAAAGTCTGGAATGGAATTCACCACTATACATTGGATTTTTGGGATAAGAACGGGAGTGCGACAGGGATGCCTCTTGTCGCCATTTCTTTTCTTACTAGCAATAGACTGGGTTATGAGAACATCGACAACACACAACAGAAATGGAATCCAGTGGACTCTGACTAAGCAGTTGGATGATCTGGATTTTGCTGATGACTTGGCTCTTCTGCCCTATAACCGTAATCAGATGCAGGACAAATTGAAAACAGTCGATGAGAGGTTACAGCAATTGGGTCTGAAAATACACAGGGAAAAGACAAAAATAATGAGAATAAATGCAGGTAATGATAACATGGTTGAAAAAGAGGAGCTTTCATTGCATTGGGAAATATATGGAGATCAAGAGAAATCGGATCCAACACGAAAATAAGAATCTTCAACTCAAATGTGATGTCAGTACTATTATATGGCTCCGAAACATGGAGAACAACAAAGACAACAACCAAAAAAGCTACAGACTTTCATAAATGGGTGCTTGCGTAGAATAGAAGGATTAAAATGATATGACAAGGTGAGCCGCGCTAGCGTAGTGGTTACAACACCGCTCTGGCGACCGGGTGATGCAGGATCAAACCCGGGCGACGGCATTTGAGGATTTTTCGTCGACCGGGATTTGGACTGGATTAACTCGAGACCTGGCGAGGACATTTGAAGGAGTGTCGTCGACCAGGGACTGGCGGCTCCTGAGCCGACCCAGCTGCAATGGGTACCTCCGAAATCGGCGAGTATTTGCCTGAATGGCGAGGGACACCTGTCTCTGTACAAGAAATAAAGGGATACTCACGTAAAATCAATGTCAGGTTAGACATAAATAATAACCTGAGATTTCGCCTCGAGTATTAGCGGGCGTACGCAAAAAAAAAAAAAAAATATGACAAGGTTACCAACGTGGAACTGATGACAAGAACCAGACATGTGTGTTAGTGGGGCACCATTGTTACTGGTGGTCGTTCCCAGTTGATGCGAGAGTTTGCTTGTTTATACAAGGGGGTCCTTCTCAGTCAATTATGATATCGTGCTATTGATGGTAAATTACGCGAAGGTGGGACAGAATATTGGTCGACTTCATAATATAATCAAAGTCCAACGTTAGAGACTTGATAAGTCATTCCTTGAGTCCACATGTATTTATTATATCACTTCCATACACGAACAGTTCACACATGGTCATTATGAAGAATTATACATAATAAGTTGCAGTTCATACTTCATATATTATTCCTTTACAAATCAGTCCTTTGTCTCGTAGCTTGAAAACATAATAGTCAGAACAACATAACTGTATGCACGCGTGGTTGGTAATTCCAACGACCGACAGTGAGATTATGCGTCTGGCACTAGTAGATCTAAGACGGACTATAAATTCATCTTGACAAGGTTTAGTTACTTACTAACCTGTAACTTCATCTTTCTTCATCATCACATTGGACTGACCCATGTCCATTATTTAATACAATATAATTGTGCGGCAATACATGCCCGGCAATATAACATTCCAAGGACACGTCTTCTCGGTTCGACGGTCGTCTAGAAAAGGGTCCCGTCTCTTGGTCACCGTGCGTGACTACTAACGCTGAAACGTCACAGCGTTCACTAGACTAATAATACTTTTACATTACATTACACGTTGTAACCCCTAAAATCGCATGCTGCTAACCTCTAGCAGACCATGCCAATTAATCTACCGTAACAATTCCCTGTCCACCGGGGGAAAAAAAATCTATTAGATAGATTTTTTTTTTTTCAAAAACATATGGCCTACGATGTTCTGTCTAGAACAGTGTCGTGGTCATGTCGACTTACTAACAGTCATCTAATATATTAATCATCATATTATACATAAATGTTATACGTAAATTTTATATGAACTAAAAGAGAATGGCTAATGTTGATATCTAATTAAATAATTAACTTAAAATATGTCGCAATGAAATGTCACGTCAGACTAATCTAAAGAGTTAAAATTAAACTAATTAAATATATTGAGTGTGTAATAAGAATACAGTTGTTGAAAATCTAATGTAAGAGAAATGAAAGGATATGTTAAGGAGAGAAATAAATAAATGAAGAATAAAGTAGCGAAAGAAAGTAATGTATAAATTTAACTTAGTTATGTGTGTTGGACATCAATTAAATGTAGTATTAAGTTGTTAATAACTATCTAACTAATTTAAACAATAATATAGTATGTAAAGTATCAACATAATTAATAACTATATAATATAATAGTTACATACAATAATAGTATATAAGAATCATGTGAGTTCTTATTTTTTTTTCTTTCTTTCATTTTTTTCTTCAAATTTCATCTTTATTTATATTCATCTCACTTTTCATTTTAATTTCCATTATTTTAATGTACTTAATTAAAATTAATTAAAGTTGGATATGATGATCCAAACGTAGGCTTGATCCTTGTGAATTCCGATAAGAGAAGACTGTTTAAGTTTTCTGATTCAGAATAAGTATCGATATTCTTAACGTCCAAGAGTTCCTATCACAAGCTTCAATTAGTTCGAAATGTCATCAAGTATTAATTTCAAAGTTGTTTCAACCAGTTTTATCCGGAACGGACACTAGCCAAAGTCCCGGCGTAAAATACGAACACACTGTTTCTTGATTTAGTTCATTTCGTTTCGCACTTGTCTGTACAAGTTATTTAGTTGAATCGTAAGCAAAGGTTTATCTCCATGTTAAGAATTTCGCGATAGGGTTCAGTCTTCTGTGACACGTAATTTCGGTTGATGTATTAGAAAAGTGTCAGTGTTGATTACTCGACATCCAAAGGATTTCTGGATAGTGCGTCTGCGATGATATTGTCTGTCCCAGAAATGTACTCAATCGTAAAGTTGAACGGTTGAAGGAGAATGGCGAATCTGGTGAGCTTTGGACTTTTATGATTCGCCCGTCGTAGTGATGCTACGGCCTTCTGGTCTGTTTGTACTACGAACGGGGCTCCCAGCAGGAACTTCTCTAATTTCGTAATTGCCCACACCAATGCTAAAAGTTCGCGGTCGACAGTGGAGTACTTTACTTCTGGTGGTTTCAGTTTCCGTGAGACGTACAAGTTTGGATGGAGGATGTCGTCATGATATTGGAGCAAACATGCGCCAATTCCGTAGTTACTCGCATCTGTGCGGAGAATAAACTTTTTGGAAGCATCAGGTAGTCTCAAAATTGGTGGATTTGAAAATATATCAAGTATTTGACGGAAAATTCTATCACATTGATTAGTCCATGTCACCTTCACTGGCATGTCCTTCTTTAATAATGAGGACAAGACAGCCGTGATAGATGACAAGTTAGGTACGAATCTACTGTAATATTGGACTAGACCTAACAAGCTTCTAACCTGTTTCTTCGTTTGAGGAACGGAAATGTTTAAAATTTTTGAAACTGTACTGGGTAGTGTTCGGATATATCCTGCTCCAATAATGTGACCCAAAAAAGTTATTTCATGAAATGCCACTTGTAATTTTGTGGGTTTAGCAGTTAAATTGTTACTTCTTAATGTATCCAAAACGTATTCAAGACCCAAAAAATGTTCCTCAAAAGATGAACTAAATAAGCATATGTCGTCTATGTATGTAATAATGTCTGGTCTACCTGAAAAAATGTGTCGCATCATGCGAACAAAGGTAGCTGGAGCGTTAACAAGCCCAAAAGGCATAACATTCCACTGGTATAGACCTTGCGGAGTGGAAAACGCTGTGTAGTATTTAGCTTTTTCGGTTAGTGGTATCTGCCAATAACCTTTAGTTCAGTCTATCTTAGTGAATATAGTTGCTGTCGATAGACGTGGCAGTAAGTCGTCGAGAAGTGGATGTGGTTCGCTATCAACTATCGTTTGTGCATTTAATTTTCTATAGTCGACGCATAGTCTAATGTTATTGTCCTTCTTTCGGACAATAACTAATGGAGAAGAAAATGGGGAATTACTAGTTTCAATAATTCCTAAAGATAACATCTGTTCAAGTTCCTTAGTAGTTTTAGTAAGAAAGTGTAGAGGAACAGAATATGGATGTACCCGAATTGGAGTATCATCATTAAGAGTGATGTCATGACTAATGACTGATGTGCGACCTGGAACGTCGGTCAACACATCTGGGTAAGATTGTAGAAGTTCAGCAATCTGTTGATGCTGTTGCGGTGTAACCGACGAAGAGATGGTTACGTCCCGCCAAGATTCACTAGGCTGTACTACAGGTACAGGTAAAGTTAACTGTACCTCAGGAAAAGAAGATTCTTCTTCCTGGATAACAGACAAATTAGAATAGTGACATCTAGGTACGAAAGTGTCATCTAGTTCATGAAAAATAGCTTGTAAGCGTTCAGTAATAGAAAATATACAATATTTAATTCCCAAGAACATAAATGACCAATAAAGGAAAGAAATGATGACTGACTATGCTGAGTCATCAACGATATGAGAAAAGAAATGTGTTACCATAACCTGTTATCTGCGTGACGCAGCATTAGGTACTAATTGTAACCGTAGACAATGGTGGTTAAAGTAAGCACCATTATCCCGCTCGATGACCATTCGAGCATCTCTATTGTTACGAAATGTAACTATAGCTTCACCATACCTGTCATAGGTAGGTGACAACAACCGTACAAACATAACGTCTGCCTTGTCATTAAAGAAATTACTAAGTGACTGCCATCTGGTACCTTGTGGCAGATTGCGCACTAACACGGTGCGAGAATATGCACACTTCCCAATGTAAGTGGGATCAGTGTCACTAACATGATAAATAGTTCTTCTATTTAATCCTTTGGATCTGGTAGTCTTATGTGATGATGTCTCATAATGATTGACATATTTCTTTGTCCTAATTTTATTAGATAAGTTCATAAGAACTCCACCATCATTACCCTTGTTTGGGACATCTTTTCTTTTCCCAATTTCAACAATTTTATCCAGATCACTGTTAATATGATCCTGTCGCCAATATCTATCTTCCGACTTGGCGGCGCTCTTTAGAGAAAAGGCATATCTGCCTCGAAATGATTCTATAATCTTATGTGTAATAATCTTACAACGTGTAATGTAATGTAAAAGTATTATTAGTCTAGTGAACGCTGAAACGTCACAGCGTTCACTAGACTAATAATACTTTTACATTACATTACACGTTGTAACCCCTAAAATCGCATGCTGCTAACCTCTAGCAGACCATGCCAATTAATCTACCGTAACAATGTGCCAGTAGAACAAGAGATGAGAAGAAGACGATGGCGATGGATAGGACACACACTGAGGAAACCTGTTGATAGCATTACAAGACAGTCCTTGTTCTGGAACCCCCAGGGCAAGAGAGGCAGAGGTAGATCAAAAAGCACATGGAGAAGAGATCTGGAAACCGAGGTGAAAATGATGAGGAGAACGCGGAAAGAACTTGAGATAATGGCACGTGACTGGAGGACTTGGCATGTGTTTGTTAAAGGCCTATGCTCCTTTGGGAGTGGAGGGTTATGATGACGATATATACAGTATACATAAAATGTTCGAGTTCCCTTGTATCCAAACTACGATGTGGAGAACACCTTTATCGAACTGACGACTGAAAAATGTGTAGTCGCAAATCAGCGCGCCATAAACTGTTTTCCATAGCACAGCGTTAAGCTACCTAGGAGCTGTGGAAATCTACTTCAGCAACACTGAGCTCTCTAAATGTCTTCCTTAATAAAAATCATGTATGTTTTCAGATTTCAGAGTATCTGGAAAAAGTGCAGCTTATTTGTAACTTCTATCTCTGCCGGACGATGTGCTTTTTCAAAGAATACTTGAAAGTACAAAACTCATCATCACCATCAATGGAAACTGTACTAAAGGTTGACCTACCCAGTGAACTACACAACATAATAAAATTGTATATTACCAAAACAAAAATTAACATATAACTACCAAAATAAAGACGAATGATTAAAGAAGGAAAAAATACATAGCATAAACAAAATATTCACCACAAATGTTCAATTCAAAAATGTAAGATAAATTACAAAACATTACAAAGCAGTGGATTCTCCTTCTTCTTCTTCTTCCTCGTTCGTCCTGAAAAGGACGTTGGTTGCGTTGTGCCCGTTTACAGCTAAGCTGCGATATTTGCGCCTTTCGGCCGACACATCCGACTTCCGCACGGCATTTTTTGGGACCGGGTTAGCCTTCCCTCTTCGATCCCTACTCACTTAGCCAGACTGCAGTGATGCAGCCTATTTCCAGGACCAGCACTTGGAGGTGGAGTAGGGTCTTGGTCAGCTCTGGTTCGCTGACCCTGACGCAAGCAGTCAAGCTATGGGTTGCTGACTGCATTGTCTCTTTGTTGCGTCAATTTAAGAGGGTCCCAAAATGATTTTTAAAACGCTCAAAAACAAGGAAGAGATACACCAACAGATCTTTGAAAATGCCACACCAAACGCCAGAGAATTTAATCCAATGGTTTGTGCAAGGTCCTAAAATCAACAACATCGTTTTAAATGCCACCAACATAGCGGTTGAAAATTCAAATTAAATTATATTACCCGAATGTTAACTTCCCTTCAAAGTAAAGATCACGTTCCGTTATTGCAGTTGACAGTTAAAGGGCATGTTGATAGCTGGCTCGTGATTTTCACAGGAAACGCTGAAAAGAAAATATAATCCTGGTGAAACCGCGCTTTTAAATGCCCGCGGCGAGATGTCTAGCCCGAGATTTCTTCCCCGTTCGTCACCTAAAGATCTACCAAACCATCCACTGTAAACTACCGATAGAGCGGGATCTACTTTATGTCGACGCTTGCTCAAGTTGTCCAAGCCCCCCCCTCCCCCCGCTCCCCCCACCCCGCTCCCTCCCCCCCCTCCCGACCATTAATGACAGCAGCGATCCATACACCTTTTTATTTTTACTGTGGTATCACAATTGTGTCAACCCCGTTCCGTCTTTTGTCACAAAATTTTGAACCCCCTCCCCAACCGCGCGACGTTATATACGTGGACGACCCGTTACTGGATATTGTAATTGTTAATTTTCCTACTTTGTTTCTTAAATTCTGAGATATCCTACATTAAAAACTGTTGTCTAAAGCTTTGTGTTATTGTATACATTCTGAGTTTCATCTTTATTTTGGCTAAAAAAAAGTTAATGATCTGATGTCACATCTGGGACATAATTAACCGTTTTACATTGTGAAATATAAATTTAGAGGGCAGCAGATAGACTGACAAGTTTTTTCATAATTTTCCTTCGATAATTCGTCATTGCTGAACTTCTTATACATGACTATTTACAGAGATTTAGTGTACACGTTTTACAGACAATACCTGGAACATGTACTCTAGAATTACAGAAAGGAAACAAAGGTTTCCAAACTAATATCACTTACTTACTTATTCGTTTATCTTTTCCCGGGGGGTGTATAGGTTTGACACAGAACGTCACACTATCTTATCGGCTGTCTACTTCTTGGCCTGATTCCAAGCTAGTTTTCGGTCCTTCAGAGATTGTCTTCCTCTTCTTCATCGTTTCCCTTCAGACTTCCACATTCTTCTTCTTCTTTGATCCTTAGCCGCCGACCGCCAAAGCAGTCAGTGGCCATCACGCCTGGTGGCGTCTTGTGGGGCAACAACAAATTGATTCCACTTTGCTCAGTCGGTGGCCATCCTTCGTACTGTGCCTCAACTCTGGTTCATTCTTTGCATCTCAGCCTCCAGTTCTCCGCCAAGTTGTTTTTGGTCGGCCTCTCTTTCGTTTTCCTTGTCGTAAAGTTGGATAGGTATTTAAGATAGATTCTGGTCCCGTCTGAATAGAACTGAAAAAGGGGTAACTCAGTGAGAGATAAGGTAAAGAAATAGGTTTCACGAGTGAATGGTTTGAAAGTAGAATCTGTCCCTGGATTGAGAAGATACTCTAGTCCAGCCTATCTTTACGACTGTAATTTGTTATCAGACAATTCTACTTTCAGTACATATTAATATATACTATTAACCACTCTCATACACACAGACAGTTAAGTGACGACAAACAGACGCACAAACGTGATACTATAGTAAATGGAGTATGGATAATGGGCTGAGCTGACCAACACCAGTAATTAAGTTTTGTTAAAGTTTATTATCATATTAAAAAAAACTCTTCACAACATCCAACATATATCCATAAAAAAAGAAATCATAGGTTACAGAATTTGAAAAATAAACCCATAAGTGCAATCTCCTCTGTTGAGACAAGATCCCGTAAGAAAGTTATAACCCCAAACGGTCAAAAGATTTGTGCTATGGTATAGAAAGTAGACGATAACGTAGAGAACAGAGTTCCTAGTTAATCTATCCCTGAAAAAAAGAATAACAGTATTTGCGAACAAATCAAGAAGTGCGTACAATGAGCATACAAATGAAATTATTCACTCCTCTGATTCATACTCCTGTCCAACACAGTGGTCAGTAGTCGGGATAGTGTTATGTTTTGATATTTCGCCACAGCGGGCTGAATATAATGCAAATGAAAAAAATCTGGGTAGCTATATGTCGTTATCGTTATTCTTATTGTTCATGTGTTCGTACTCTCTCTCTTTCTCTCTCTCTCTCTCTCTCTCTCTCTCTCTCACTGGATGAAACAAGAGGACCGAACAGGTCAACCTCGAAGACCCGATATTACATAAGAATGTTTTTGATACTATTTGACTTAGACTTAGACCTCTGCTCAGATTTAGGCCGCTGGTAGGCTGGTTTGTGATCAGTACTAGATTTAGGAAGAAATATAAAACATTTAACCATAATATCAGTATTCTATCCTAACACGCGTAAAGGTAAGATCTCTTATCCACTCTGTTATTAAATTAGATTAGAAACCACAAGTGTCTAGCTTATCTTATCGTTTTTAACACATGAAATAAGCGCTAGTCATTTATAAAATTACACATGATGATTTAGAAATAAATATATATTCCGTCAGTAGCCAGTGGCCTAGTGCATTTACTAGTCAATTAAAACATCTCTTTCTGGGTGATAGCGAGTAATTAAATTTACGTTACAGCTGGAAAAATTAGCTATATGTTATTTAATACGCTAGTCAATGAACACAGAAAATCTCAGTGAAATATAATGAAGAACTTTAACACATTAAATCACTTAATTGCGTTTATATATATATATATATATATATATATATATATATATATATATATATATATATATATATATATATATATATATATATATATATATATATATATATATATATATATATATATATATATATATATATATATATATATATATATATATATATATATATATATATATATATATATATATATATATATATACTGTATATATATTTACAGCAAAAGTGAAAAATGAAACTATCTCCACGAAATCTAAGTAATCCACTTTGTACAAAGGCTTTATGATGTCGAGCTAGATATTTCAAAAATTTCCTGAAGCGACTAGATACCTGATTTTAAGGGATGGAGTATTTATACACGAAAAATGTTGTTTTCGCTGAAATATGACGAAAGTCACGCCTTGGGCGATCAGGGGAAATGAACGGGGTTTTCTTCCAAGATAGAGAGTTTCCTCAGTTTGCTCTGTTCGCCGCTGCATCGACAACAAAGACTTCTGATCTAGGCGATTGTCTCCCTGTATTTTACAACATCACAGGGTTCGCTCGAGCTTGTAGGGAACTTCAAAGCGGTTTACTTTCCACGTGTTTTGGGCCCGTGCATTCTGTCAGTTGTCGTAATGCTGACGGCTCTGCTTGCATGCGGGCTTCAGGTAAACGCACTTGGTTCGTCCCCTTGAAAGGAATGACAGTTACCAATCTAGATAGTCGCTCATCCGCGCATGAAACAAGAAAAATAGGCGTGGCTAAAATATGAGTTAGACAGATATCGAAATGAATGGGTTCTGCGTTAACAAAACGTGAATTCTAATGAGGAAACAAAAGTGGGAAGCAAAGACGGACGAATTCATGTAGTCTATTTACATAACATGTCACATTCCTTCAGGATCCATAGCATAGCTGTTCTTGTGATGACATCGGGGTCTCTTCTGAGGACATGGCCAATCCAGCTCCAGCGTCTGCCAGCTATGATGGTGTGCATGTCCTCTTGCTTGCTCCAAATAAGAAGATCTTGGTTGGTGATGGTATTTGGCCAAAAGATTCGGAGAATTTTTCTTAGGCATGTTGTGTGAAAAGAGGACAATTTCGACATTTCCTTCTCTGTAACTCTCCAGCATTCTGCACCATATAGAAGCACAGAAAGCACACAGCTCTGATATAACCTAAATTTTGTGCTTGTGCTGTACTGAGAGGACTTCCAGATGTTGTTTAGACTAAAAAAAGGCTGTTCTTGCTTTGTTCATTCTGTTGTTGATGTCTTTGCTTGCTTCGCCGTCTGGTGTTACTATGCATCATAGGTATGAGAAGGTGTCTGTCTGTTCCAGTTGCTAGACTTCCCCATTAATGACTCTTAATAAAGGCAGTAGTCAGCTCAAAGTCCCTGACATCTCCAAACAGTTTTTTGTGGAGAGAAGTAGGTTGTTGCCATATGCTATTCTGTTCACTGCTGTATATTGGTCAGGACTGCAGCAGATGTTCGGCTGTCAAGGGGCTGATGCCACAGGTGCAAAGATATGTTGTACCAATCCTAGAATTCTGGTATAGCTGGTACCCCAATCTGTTGTGCCCAGTGCATAGCTGGAAAATGATGACCTGGTCTCGCCTAGAGATTGTCTAATGCTGTTCTCCCAGCGAACTTTTGATCCCATATTTGTCGTGGTAGCCGATCTTCTCCCATTCTGCAGACATGGCCAAACCATCGTAATTTGAACTGTTCTACTCGGGTCTGTAGGAGTTGGGTTCTTAGGCCATGACGTATTGTCTGGTTGCGGACCATATCTCTTCTTGTTACTTCAACCACCTTCCTCGGATACCTCATTTCTAAGGTGTGGAGCTGGGTTTTGTGGGTTGTAGTCATTGTCCATGACTTGCATCTATAAGTCAAGACTGGAACATAAGTGCATTGGTATACATCCATCTTCATCTTCTTGCCAATTTCTCTTTTGCTGAGGAATTCTCGATTTATGGCCTGATAAAAGTCTCCCAGCTGCTTACTCTTCGAGTAGCCAACACTTCTTTTGTGCTTCTCTTCCAGTCTATGACAGCTCCTAGGTATTTAAAGTGGTTGACCAAATTGATAACACAAGTCAATTAATTTAAAACTGCTACAGAACCTAACGTATATTTTCAGTTACCGTATCAGTGATTATTCAGAATTTTAAAAAAATATTTGTTTTTAATGGATCCATTATTTTCAGGAATGGCATTCAGACCCAATATTAGCTCTGTGAATACTGTAATGAGATTAATTCCGTAATAAGACATCTAAGTTTTTCCCTATAATGTCAAAGGAACAGCAAGCTAGTCTGTAGACACTAAAAATTAGGTGGTAATTCATCTAGACGAAAAACTTTCCAAATTTTCCGCTGGCTTGTTGGTTTGACGCTTTTTTAGAATCAAAGGCAGAGTTGTCTTCAAGTCGTTCCTAACAAGTCTCAAGTCGAGTGACAAATCTCTTGGTTCAAGTCTCAAGTACCTAAATGTAGTTTCAAGTTGAGACCTTAGTCAAGTCTCATTTTTTATCTAAAATTGCTTATAGTTACAATCGCTTTTATTCGAACAATCACATTAATTACTATCAATAATTATCAAATATAATACTCTCTATTTTTAGTATTTTATTTACTGGCTGCTTTAAAAAATTCGATTTCAACAAAGTCATTTTCGGTTTCTCCATAAGAGTGCGTTATGAATGAAGATATCCTCGTTGGTTCGCCAAAATTGGCTAGTTCCGAATCAAGTCGAGTATCTAATTTAAAAAAATAAAAAATATCGAGATTAGTCGTTGTAGTGACTCAACTGCGAGTCGATTGACTATGGTCGACAAAACCGGTTAAAGGATAGTGGAGTGAACTGTTTTGAAGTACAATGGAAGATAGGGGAAATCACCGTTGTACTGTCCCTAGAAAGTCAAGTTGTACCACTTCATTTTGAAAGCAAATACCATAAAAATGAGCTCTGCATCTTGTGCTGACTACTAACTTTATTAGTCATTAATTTGGAAGTCTGAAGGCGAACGAGGAAGAAGAGGATACCATAAATCAGCCAAATGGTGTAAAAGGAGTGTTACAAGGCAGCCTCGTCCGTTATGAACTGACATGTCTGCCAGATGACCCCAGACCAGCATCCAGATAAAAGGCAGATACAGCCATAGAGGAGTGAAGTGTTAAAGACTTCACTATACTAGATCCAGCTTCGAGAGGTGGAGGTGATCAGTTTCCTTCCTCGCTACAGTAGCTTTCCCTAACTCAAAAGCAGAGTCAGGTACCATTTCCAGCTGGGTAGACTGGAACGTGACGGCCAGGTTTTGAACTCAGCTTCTTTGCAGCGAGAGGCCAGCGCTCTAACCACTCTGCCAATCGGACCAGACTGTGGTGAGATCAGTGATACAATTGATCAAAATTTCATTAATATTTAACTAAAGAGTTAAAAAGTAGTAAAATCTATTACAAGCCCGTGTTTGTTGCCCGACATCATCACCGATGCCTGGTGGCGAGCTGTATGTTAAAAAGTGTTCGCGCTAAGAAAAATGAAAAGCCTATCCCAGAACCCGCTCGCGTTTTCGTCACTCCGTCTTGAAAATTTGTAATCGACATGAAACAGTTTGAGTGCGGTATACTGGTTTCGCTTGCTAGAGCGATAGAACAGGGGGGAGGACAGAGAGTGAGAGAAGAATAAAACCAATGCTTTTTATGAATCTAAAAATAAACTAATTCATTGTATTGTATCCCAGTCGCTTAGTAACCGAGGTTGGAAGGCTATTGCGGAGAAATCTTTACTGTTTATTACCGCCACTGCCTTAGGCTAGACAATGTAACTACGATTCAAATAACCATTGGGAGAAGGGGAAGTGCGGTAGAACGATACTGAAAGTGAAAACTTATAATGACTTTAGTGATACAGAATAAAGGATGGTTAGAAAGATAGAATTAATATTATTACAATATATCAAATCCTCCATAGTCCTCACAAGAACTTAGATGAATCTTAGAGATAAAGTTTATTAATATTATGGTTCAGAAAAAGAAAACCCAAAATGCATACAAAAAGACACAAATGTTAACGACACGAAAGACTGACATAACACTTATATAGACAGATAGAGCTTAGTCTTCTGGTCAATAATATGTTTCTATATTAAAATTCGCTCAATAAATAACTAAGATATTGTAGAAATATTATATGTTCTAGTACAGTGTGACAAACGGACGATCGTCCTTGCTTATTTTATTGGTAACATTTGGGGACGCAAATTTGAAAAAGAGGCATAGGAGTGATTCAATTTGATTGGTTAACACTAGGAGGAAGGGAGATGCAGAATTGGTAGCCCAAAACTAAACATATTTTTGCATTGGCATAGCTAAGGCAGACTGACCAATGGACTACGAGACACATAGTATGTTTGGGGTTTTGTTTTTTAAAACTAAATTCAAAATTTGGTAGTCACCTGATTTCATTGGCCAGCCCAAATTGATATTAGCAAAAGCTTACAAGGCTCTTGGCCATTTGAATAGAAATTTTCTGTACTAAAGTACGATGAGAACAGAAGTGTTGATTGTAAAATAAATACTAATCTAACAGTCTGGACAGAGGCAGAGAAACTTAGGCCATATTTGCCAGTCATCGTTACTTGTGTTATATTTCATTGAAATTTGTGGTAAGAATGATTTATTTATTAATATGCCTTATTAAAACTGCAAAAAGCTAGATACTGCTATAGGGAAAAGTAAAGGACATGCAGGAAGCAAAAATTATTGAGTCCTCATATTGAATTGTGTTTGAATGTTGTTATTGATTATTTTTATTATTAGATCAGAATATGTTAGCAAGCCTTCGTGTTCCATGAACACTCATCAACATGCCTAGAGTGTTTATAGTTAGGAAAAGAAGAGAAAATCATACAGAAGGAGATGTGTTTACTCCACGTTATTGTATTGAAGAAAACTATGTAAAATTACAGTGGCGTATCCGCCATATGGACCTGAGGTGTGGTCACAGTAAGGTGAAGTCATATGAATTAGGGGCTGGTGCACTTGTATGCACACGAAGCTGACTCCATCCCATCATGTATAAATAGTTAATGGAAGTCTAAATCAGATATGAAAAGGCCAGGGTGTCTTTTTATTGCAGGGTTTTATTTCCTGTTACCAGCCGGTGACAGGAAACCTGATAAATATATTTGAAGACAGAAAGTCTCCAGGAAAGTTTATACTGTCAGCAGTTAGTCAGGAGCTTCTGTGACTGACATATTTTAGGCAGAGCAGTGTTGGGCGTGTGAATCTTCATAAAGAACATAATGTGATGTGCCATTAGCTGGGCCATCTGACAGTTGATCGGAATAAAGTGTTTTTCCCCAACATTAACTTTAAAGATAGGGGCATGATGACAGTAACAGCTCCTCATATAAATGACTTACACTATTATGTACTAAATAACAGTCTGTGAATACACCTACAGGAACAATATATTAATATTATTATTATCGGACAAAGAGTCCAATTTTAGTTAATCATTTGTTGTAAAATATATTTTCCTCATTTTCAAAGACCTGTCCAAAAGAGATTGCAGGACAGGCAGATTAAAATTGTACAAAAAAAGAATTAATATTAAAAAAACTTAAACCACAGACTTATTACTTTACTATTAGTGTGTTAAAGTATGTTGTTTTGATGTGCCATCATTTCATTGCATTCCCTAGACACTAGCCACATCAAACACCACACACTAAAATTAAAATACAGCACCGTGTGAGATCTAGAGAGGTAGCGTTAGGTACCCTGAGAATTCATCATCATTTTCATCAACTATTAGACTCAGGGTCTTACATAGCTTGACTTCACACGGTTGACACATACACAGCAATCTTTCTTTCTTTAAAACATCATAACCTCTCCAGCAAATTAAACTTGCTACACAGACGCTGAGATCGAAAGAAACACCATACAAGCAATGTTAGATGTCCGCGCAAAGAACAAACACTGGAAGGTTGATAGCACCAAAATGAAAAGTGATTAAACATTAACATGTTAGGACTGTTCTAGACCAGATCAACTGGCTCTGGAAACATCAAGGGATTGATTTTTGATTCAGTGTGAGAGCTGATGGACATGATATGAGTTGGCATGTGTTTATTGAACGCCAATGCTCCTTAGAGAGATAAAGGATACTGATTGATTGAAGTCTTTAATTAAAATCGCAACTCTCTCTGTAAACTTATATTCCATCTGCAATGCAGTCTGTTCATAGATCTCAAGACTTTCTATTTTAGATTATGCTTCAGGTTTACCATTCAGTTAACTAGTGGAATTACTTACTTTCTGGATTTTTGCTTCATGGAATAATGCCATATTTTTGGGACAATCCTTTTTTAAAACTTCTGATGCATGCTGCAATGCTATCTTTTCTTCAGAGACAAAACGTTACTTACCTGGATAGCAACATCAACAGAGATGGAGGAATCAATCAGTAAGTCACTGCCAGAATTAACAATGGCATATCATGCTCGGAGATTTCAATGCCAGAGTTGGAAATGACCATGCTAGATGGGGTGGAGTTATCGGAAGATATGGAGAAGATACTCTCAATGACAATGGAAAGCGACTCCTTAGATTCTGCAGTGAGCAGAATCTGATCATTACAAACACAAAGTTCCCCCATAAGCGCATACATGCATACACTAGATGTGAACCAACAAAGAATGAGAAGTCAGTGATCGACTATGCCATTGTTCGGAGAAGCTCATTCAAATATGTCCGAGATGCTAGAGTCTGGAGGGGGCCAGAGATTGGAAGTGATCACTACCTGCTAACAATCAAAAGAACAACTGAAAGAGTTGCTCAGCCTAGGTACTGCCCAACATCACGCAAGAAACCAAGTAAACGAGCAGGAGAAATGAGCATTAGGACCTACAAGCTGAGAGAGCCAGAAATTAAGACCAGATATCAGGGGCTTATTGCTGCAGCGGTGAGCAACACAGAAGAACGACCTGATGACTTGGAAACCCTCTGGATTAAATTCAAGGATATCATAAAGACAGCTGCTGCAGAAGCATGCGGTGAAGTCCGACTTGGGAACAAGAGAAAGAGGACACCTTGGTGGACAGAGGAAGTCAAAGAGAAAATAAGAGAGAAGAAAATGGCATGGAAACAATACTTAGGAGCTAAAAACACAACAGGACAAATGGAAAAATATAGAGAATATGTGACACTCAGAACAGAAGCAAAGAATAAAGTGCTAGCAGCAAAACAGAAGTCCTGGGAAGAATTTGGAGAAAAGCTAGAAAAAGATGCACAAGAAAACAAGAAATTGTTCTATAAGACCCTAAAGAACATGAGGAAGGAAAAACAATGCCCTCTCAAATTTATAAAGGACAAGCAAGGCAAATTGCTTACTGCCCCGAAGGAAGTAATGGGAAGATGGAAAGAGTATTTCTCAGAACTTCTGGATGGTGAGCATGGTGAAGCATCAGAAATGATAAACACTAGCACAGAAGAGAACACCAATGATGGTGAAGATGACATAAAGATGGAAGAACTGAAGGCAGCACTGGAGAAAATCAAGATGGGCAAAGCAGCAGGGCATGATGGTATAACACCAGAAATGGTTAAGTTCATGGGAGCATCAGGCGACCTATTACTCTTAAGGGTTTTACAGGCAGCGTGGTACAACAAGACAATACCAAAGGATTGGGAGATTGCCATCATAACACCAATTTTCAAAAAGGGTGACAATCGACAGTGTGGAAACCATAGAGGCATATCCCTTCTCAGTGTCCCTGGTAAAATCTACTCTAGAATCCTAGAGCAGAGACTCCGATGCCTAGCTGAGCCACAATTGGATGAGGTCCAGTGCGGATTCCGAGCAAACCGAAGTACTCAAGACCTAATCTTCACACTCAGACAGCTGAGTGAAAAGGCCCTTGAGTATAAGAGTGAGATGCATCTTTGTTTCATAGATCTGGAAAAGGCGTTTGACAGGGTCCCCTGGAGCAAACTTTGGGACTGTTTGGCAAGGAAGAATATTCCAGCACCTCTGATTCATGCTATACAGAGCTTCTACAAGTCTTGCAGAAATTATGTGAGGACAGCAAACCATAAGTCGGAAGAGTTCAGGACCACCACTGGTGTAAGACAAGGTGATATCCTATCACCTTACCTCTTCATACTCTTTATGGACGATGTCATCAAGGCATGTAAGGAGAGAACAAGAAAGTATTCAGTGGGGTACTGGAAGATGAGACAGGTCTATATTTCGGAGCTGGCATTTGCTGATGATGTTGCCCTGATTGCTAAATCAGAGGCACATCTCCAATCCAACCTGCAAGTCTGGAAGGAAGAGCTGGAGAAGAGAGGGATGGTCATAAGCAGCTCTAAAACAAAATCCATGGTGATATCACGAGAAGAAAGAAAACATTAGATTAAGCTGGGAGAACAGGTCCTGGAGCAGGTCGACCACTTTAAATACCTCGGAGCTATTATAGACCGAAAGGGACGCATCAAAGAAGAGTTGGCCACTCGAAAAGCAGCAGCTGGGAGACTTTTTCAGGCCATAAATCGAGGATTCCTCAGCAAGAGAGAGGTTGGTAAGAAAACGAAGATGGCTGTATACCGCTCCACCTATGTCCCAGTCTTGACATTCGGATGCGAGTCATGGGCAATGACTACAACCCATAAAAGCCAGATCCAAACCTCAGAAATGAGGTATCTGAGGAAGGTGGTTGAAGTAACAAGAAGAGACATGGTACGCAACCAGACGATACGTCAAGGCCTTAAATCCTACCCCCTGCAGACCCAAGTAGAACAGTCCCAATTAAGATGGTTTGGCCATGTCTGCAAAATGGGAGATGATCGGATACCACGACAAGCATGGGACACAAATAGCCAAGGATCCAGACCCCGAGGACGACCCAGAGTCCGCTGGGAGGACAACATTAGACAATCTTTGAAGGATCGAGGACTAGAATGGAACCAGGCCAGGAGGAAGACAGCCGATAGGATAGTCTGGCGCTCTCTCTTCCAAACCTCTACACCTCACGGTAGAAGGGGAACGACTAAGTAAGTAGTAAATATCTGTCAATTCTTTGTTTTCTACCTTACATGAAACTGCAGAGGCTGTTCAGCAAAAATCGTAATTCTGCCCTTGTCCGTGGTTGAGTTGCACAAAGTATCACTAAGAATATCACATAACACTTCAGAACATCACCAATGCCACGTCTCCCTTAAAAACATTGTTAATGTTGTTGATCAGAATCAACGTCATTCTACTCCAGGCCATCCAATAGGAGCTCAGTCTCCCTCAGCAAATATCAAAGGGTATGAATGCTAATTGGGGACCCAAAGATGCAGCAATAGAGAATGCAGTCAGCGACCCATAGCTTGACTGCTTGCGTCAGGGTCAGCGAACCAGAGCTGACCAAGACCCCACTCCACCTCCACGTGGTGGTCCTGGAAACAGACTGCATCACTGCAGTCTGGCTTTGAGAGTAGGTGTAGTGGATTTGATGGTATTGTATGGTTGATGTTACCTAGTGTGATGTATGAGGTCAGCTGTGAAGGCTCCTGAGATAAATGTAGCTGTGAATTTACAGAAGGCCCTTCTTGCTACCACTTACGACCTCACACATATCTTTTGTTACTAATGAATGTGGCTACGTTAAAATCTAGGGTACTGATATGTAATGTGTTGTGGTAGATTACATACACACACACAGATATTTAATAAGTCTAATAATATTACTAAAATTTGTAACACACTGAACTAACTCAAGCTGTTTAAATTTTTGATATTAAATTTTCTTTAAGTTTATTTGTTCTGAACCAAGGTTTTATTTTGGTCAGAACATATGAAAGGTTTTGAAATTATGAATGAAATGCATGAATATATGTCATAATAAAATAGAAAATGTGTACATATGTATTTCAAATGACTGGTTAATAGTAATTATCTAAGATAGTCCCAGGAGACTTTATTTCTAGATATGCTGTTGGGGTGATATCATCACTCCCTGTCTATGACTACCAAACATTGTCCCCTCACTGATGGGAGTAATACAAGTTTTATTTCCCAAAAATTTTGTGGGTTCTAGTGATGGTAATATAGTTGGTGTGTTAGTTAGTAAATAAGTTGGTGAAGGTCCAGCAGGCCAGACGCTCACGTATCTTGACGGAGTAGTTCTGGTGCTGGAATCTGGTGGCCCCACCTCTCCGTGCTGGGGGCAATATACGGCTGCTCAGACACAATGACGGACTGCTCTGGTCCACACTTGTATATATGTTAATACAGCATTTGACACCGCTTTGGTGCCAAATAAAAACTCACAGTTCTGAAATAAAAGTATTGGTCATGTGTCAGAATTCCATCCTCTAACCATTTCTGCACACAACACTACACACAACCACACCACATAGACTAGGTCAGATCTCTCTGACCACACAGCACATCTTACCAAGTTGGTTTCACATAGTATCAGTTCCCAAGACTACCTTACATCTGAGATATGTTCAATAGCTTCCTGCTATTAAATAAGATAGGTGATATGTTCCACTGATCTCAACACCAGATCCGCCCTTCATAATCCTTGCTGGTGTTTATGTATTTTGTTTATCTCTAGACCCTGAACTTGGGCTGGGGATCTAGAGCGAATCCTTACTTGTTGTAAGGGATAGATTTTGATATGGCAGTATCAAATCACTCGAAACATTAAACAATATTAAAATATACAAAGAAAGGCTTTCAGTCTTACAAGAATTATGAATAGAGAACACAGTTACATTTGCTAGCAAAACTCAGCTGAGCTGCTGGCTGTATGATGGCGTCCCACTTATATAATTTATATTCTTCGGGAATCAGCACCACTGTAGATGTGAACTGCTTCTATGAACAGACTATGGCAAATGGCAAACTTTCACCTCTCTTTCACACTACTATTAATTGCGTTGACCAATCGCCGCCTTCCCCCCTAACATTCAAATTGGCAACCAAAAGTCACTTCAGTCAAATCGCAGTCAAGTATGTATTACGGTCTGTTAGTCCGTCTGCCTCTACTTGTTTTTTCATAAAAACACACTTGATTTTACATGCATTTCCTACACGAATCTGCTAAGTTATTTTTAGCGACAATGCTCCACCACAGTCCCTCTCCTTAATTACAGTTTGAATTTATGTTGCAGACTCAAGGCCAAGATTTTGGTTACATTTAGTGACATGGGTTTATCAGTGCAGTCGCTTGTCTGTTATAATCAATACAGTCTTTTGTCAATATCTTCCTTATTATCTATCCGTCTGTATAATTGAAAGCATATTATTTCTCTGCTCAAGATGGGCTATCAAACTAGCTAGGTTCTATTTTCATAACTCTGTTATTAAGAAAAACGTATTTTTTTCTCAAGTTTAAATTTTGAATTTAGTTCGAGATTCTTCCATCATGTGTTTTGCCGCGGCATTCAAATAAAGACCAAGTGTCGAAAAATCGTCCAAGAAATGACTGTCTCGATCCAGCGCTAATGTCCATTTCTTACTTTATGTCAACTCGGGACGTGAATTTTTTTCCTTTCCCCACCAATTGCGTCTTTTTAGCTTTGCTAGTTTCAAGCACGTGTTCAGTCATATTTTTTCTTTTTGATCTCCTTTCCCTCCCATCTCCAAGGGTAAACATTTTGCCTTCACGTCTAACAAGTTAGTTTCCATGGCGGGTAGTGAACCGCGGCATGGGCGATCATGTCTTCTAGTAGCTTACGCATTATTTTTAACGCTACATTTCCTCGTTAATTTTGGAGATATTTTAACGTTGTATCATTTGGACATCATCACATATGTCCCCACCTGAGAACATGCACTACGGCAAGTTCCAAAACCAGTGATACACATAGATAAAATCTCTCCTCACGACTACCACTATCTAATCTTGATCACAGGGGTGCCGACTGAGAAAATCTGCACCGACATTTAATTTGCCTGGGATATATTGGATACTAAACTGATAAGGTTGCAACAATAAAGACCACCTCAGCAATCTTGCGTTTTCATGCTTAGCCTGAGATAAGAATACGAGTTTCTGATGATCCGTCTGGACCACAAAAGTCCTACCATACAGATAGATTTGGAACTTCTTTATTGCCCAGATTAACGCTAAACATTCCTTTTCGCTTGTGGAATATCCTTGTTCCGCTTTATTCAATTTGCGGCTTGCATAAGCGACTGGGTTCAGTTCCCCATCTGATGAAGATGACTTCTGCAACAAGGCCGCCCCGAGGCCTACATTACTTGCATCTGTTCTCACCACAAAGTCCTGTGTCAAATCGGGCAATTTGAGAATAGGCTTGCTAGTGAGTTTTTCCTTTAATTCTTGGAAAGCTAATTCACTTTGCGCAGTCCAAATAATTTTATCTGGAAGTCCCTTGCGAGTCAGATCAGTCAGAGGAGCACAAATAGAGTTAAAATTGTTGATGTATTTTTGATAAAATCAGCATAATGACACGAATGATCGCACGTCCTTTTTTGTTTGTGGTCTAGGTGCTCTCTGCAATTTCTCCAAGTTCTTGGGGTCAGGGGTCATGTTACCCTGATATACAGTGTGTCCCAAGAATTCCAACTCTTTGCATCCAATACAACATTTTGTTGGCCCAGCAGTTAAGTTCGCCTCCCTAAGCCTATTAAATAATATTTTTAAAGCGTCAATGTGTTCTTCAAATGTCTCTGTGGCGACGAGAATATCATCCATGAAATTCGTGATACATGGGTTATTCAGGGGATCCAACAATTTGCGCATTATCCTTGAAAATACACTCGGAGCATTTTTCAATCCGAATGGTAGCATGTTGAATTCATAATGTCCTTCCGATGTGCTAAACGCTAAATAAGGTCTCACTTCAGGCTTCACTGGAATCTGGTAACAGCCTTTACTAAGATCCACCTTTGAAAAGTATTTTGCCTTGTTTAATCTGGCAAATAACTGTTTTGTGTCTGGTAATGGATCCACTTGTCCTTCTGTGACAGCATTCAGTTTCCTGTAATCTATGCACAGTCTGTGTTCCGCAGACGGTTTCCTCAACAAAACGACACTGGAGCTAAAAGATGATTCACTGTGTGAAATAATCCCCTCCTTCAACAAATAATCTATTTCTTCCTTTAATGCCTTCTCCTTCGCGAACGGAATAGAATAGGCTCTCATACAGATTGGGTTTGAGTCTACCAGTTTCATGTCATACTGTAGCAAATTTGTATGTCCTGGTTTATCTGTTAATACATCTGTATGTTCCTCCAGAACCCGTTGAACTCTCTCCCTCTGAGTTTTAGTCAGGTGCTTACTGACTTTTACTTGTGCCGCTGTTTCACAAGGATGTAATGGGTATTCATGCGAGGTGAGTGGTTCCTTTTGCATTTGAGTTGCGATAGCCAAGGTCAGTAAGGGGGTGCTTTCCTGGAGTGGTCTGTCCAGATACTTCTTTAAAAGGTTTACATGATAAACTTTCTCCTTCCCCTTTTTGTCAATTTTATAGTTTGTTCTAGACACCTTCTCTAGAACCGTATATGGACCTTGCCATCCAATTTGTAATTTATTCTGGCTGCCGGGTAGTAGAAGAAGCACCTTCTCTCCCACAGCTAGTTCTCTGTCCTTTGCCTTCCTATTAAAATATGCTGCATGTTTCTTCCTGGCTTGTCTCAAATTATCATTTGCCAGTTTCCATCCAGCTTTCAGACGAGTGGTCAGTTCGTTCACGTATTGATAAGATGAGGTAACAGTCTCTTCCGCCATCTCATCTGTCCAGGTACTTAATAATGCTTCTAATGGACCTTTTATGGGTCTCCCAAATAGCAGAGTTGCGGGAGCCATCCCGGTTGAACTATGTGGTACCTCCCGATACGCAAACAACGCGGCGGGCAGGAATTGATCCCATAGATCCGGTTTTTCGTGTGCCAGCTTCCTAAGGATAGAAATGAGAGTCCCATTGAACCTCTCTACCTGGCCGTTCCCTTGCGGATGGTATGGACTACAATGAAAGTGTCTGGCTTGAAATAGCTTAAAAACTTCTTCCGTTAGTTTCCCCTTGAACTGTGAGCCATTATCAGTCAAGATTTGATGCGGGAATCCTAATCGGGTGAATATTGTAAGTAGTGCCTCTGCTACATGTTTCGAATCAATTGATGGCAGGGCTACCGCCTCTCCCCACATAGAACAAGTGTCCACCAGAGTAAGGATGTAACTGTTCCTCCTCTTGGTCCGAGTGAGAGGTCCCACAATATCCACTGCAACCCTCTCAAAAGGTGTTCCCACTATGGGCATTTTCCCTAGAGTTGCAGGAGAGTCCAATGCTTTGGAGCTACCCGTTGACATTCTGGGCAGGATTTGACATATCTTTTTATATCCTCCGTTATCCCTGGCCAGAAGTAATGACAAGCTATACGCTGTCCTGTGGCGCTGATCCCCATGTGACCACTGAAGGGAATCGCATGCCCGAGTTCCATCACTTTATCCCAATATGAAGTGGGAAGAACCAGCTGGTTGTGACCATTTGTTCCAGTTCCGGCCTTCCTATATAATAGTTTGTTCTTCATAAAGTATTCTCCCTTGCTTGGAGGTGTGTGGCATTTGGGCAATTTTTTGAAACATGGCTTAAGGGTCTTATCCTCAGCCTGCGCCTTCCTCATCTCCTCTGGATGAGCATTTATAGGTTCACCTTCTTCCTCCTTTTTCTGTGACCTGGTCTGCACTGTCGCCATGATCACAGGTCTCTCGGGATTCCCCAAGAAGACGTATCTACACCCCAATATCAGAGGGTAGATTGGTTCATCTATCACTGCTGCTCTGATTTCTCCTTCCACATAGCGAGTTTTCACCGTTATCCTTGCGATGGGAAGTGTCATGAGTGGTATGTCCTTAGTCTCCCCTTGTATTTCCACTGTTTCTGTGGTATACTGACTTGGGTCCACTAGACTAGACTTCACAACTGAATCATAATCCAAACCTGTATCATAAAGGCACCTTGTGGTGACCCCATTACAAATAACATCCTCACAAACTGGGGGGTGATAAGGTTCCTGCTGTCCCTTAGGATTAACCTTTAATCTTTGAGTCCCCGACTTCATTGCAGCAATGTTTGAAGGTTTCCTTCTACAAAATTCGGTGTTATGGTTATCTTTCTTGCACCATTTGCACCATCTTTTTCCTTGGTTCAACGGTTTTCTTTCATTGTATTTTTTGGTCATTGAACTGTGAGTTTCTGTCACGATAGTCATTTCTTGGCCGTTCAAGGTTTGTCCTACCTTTATTACCCTGTTCTCTATTATCAAATTTATTAAATTGCTGTGGAGCTTTAAAATTGTCTATGTGCTTCTTTTTAGCACCACTTACCTCTGCCTGGGCTGCCTGATACCTCTCAGCGACATTTAAAACATCCCCCCAACCTCTCTGCACCTTGTTCCATGAGAAATTTTCTCAAGTCTGGAGCCATGGACTCTCTCAATTGCTCTATCATGATCATCTCTTTAAGATCTTGGGTCTTCCCCAGAGCAGTCCATTTCCCCAAATAGGTTTCCAGTCTGGCAGAGAATTGGTGGTATGTCTCCCCAGACAACAGTTTGGCATTTCTAAATTTCTTACGATAAAATTCACCATTTTTTTTCGTATCTTAATAACAAAGCCTGCTTTAACATGTCATAATTGTCTTGGTCTTCTCTGTTCATTTTTGCAAAGACTTCATAAGAAGTACCTCTCAGTCCCTGTGATAACTTTAAACTCCACCTCTCTCTCTCTAACCCATATGTAGTAGCTAATAATTCAAAACGTCCTAGGTACCCCTCTATGTCATCGTCTTTCTCAACAAAATGGTCTAAATGAAACCCCATAGCTGATGTTGAGGCTCCCTGACTAGGCGTAG